>BPLS01000671.1:0-80209 GCA_019656275.1 Rhododendron kiyosumense
CTCTCTCTCTCTCTCTCTCTCTCTCTCTCTCTCTCTCTCTCCCTCCGAAGTTTGAATCGTCTCATAACATTCCCCAAATTAAAAAACCATTATCTAATTTTCTATGCAAAATTTATGTTAAGAATTTTGAGACAAAGTGTGATGAAAAATACAAAGCAATTCAACAAAGTGTGTGAAATATACACCCAAATAGAGGTATAGGGATGTATGGTACTGATGAGGTTAACAACATTAGTGCATGTGCGCGCTATGGGCAAGGCATATATTGAACATGTAGAACCACATGGATTGTTGACATTTATAACAAACATGAACATATACTACGATGGGTAGAGGGT
Source organism: Rhododendron kiyosumense (assembly GCA_019656275.1). Classification (NCBI taxonomy): domain Eukaryota; kingdom Viridiplantae; phylum Streptophyta; class Magnoliopsida; order Ericales; family Ericaceae; genus Rhododendron; species Rhododendron kiyosumense. Next base: position 339 of record BPLS01000671.1, read on the forward strand.
AAATTTTTTTTATTTACTAAGCAAAAAGAATTTATTAATTTTTATAACGGATTACAAAGATTAAAATGATCAAGAGCACACCGTCACTAAGCCACCCGAGACCTAAAAGAAGACAAGATGCCAATTGAACACAAAAAAAAAAAAAAACCCCACATAAAACAGCCAAAAACCTAAGCGAACCTCAGACTCTACACAAGATTCCCATCATCAAACATCCGAAAAGCCAAGGAGCCAAATAGACACAGAAACAAAAACACCAAGACCTAAAAGGAAGCGCCATCTCCCATATCAGGAAAAAAAACAGTCCGCACTTAAGAACAGATTTAATTGAATCGTAGATTTGAAGGTGGAGGAAAAACCTAAATTGGTAGTACATGATTTTTCTTCACAAATTAAGTTGAATTGTGTTCCTCATATCACAATATATAAAATTCAAAATCCTACTACAGTTGAAGTGTATTATTGCCAAAGAAGAAAATTTTCTTCTCTATTAGTACTATTAGTTAGACTTGGTGTGGTATATCGAAAGAAGTCGGCCTTTTCGTATTTTATTTTGACTAACAAAACAGGCTAAAAGAACTATGTCTAAAATTGTTTTGGGATGTCCTCATAGTACTGAGCTAGCTTTTCTCTTGCCAGGGTCGTTTTGAGCATTTTTTGGAGAACCCAAACAAGGGAAGACAAAGTTGTCTTTTCTTAGTCAAACAAATGAGCTATTTTTGATAGCCCAAACGATACCTATATGAGTCCCAACATACGACAAGGGCCGGAAGGAAAACGAGATTGAGAAATAAAAAGCATAATAATAAGAAAGCTAGCTAGCTAGTAGTAATTGATTATAGTGTGTGTACAGATTTGTCGTTGGTGCTTTGGGTTAGGGGGGGACCCATGGGCTAGCTTGTCTAGCATGCGCTGTGCACCGTGGCTATCAGTTGCCATGCTTGTCTCCTTTGATATTGCACTCTGACCCGTAGTAACATAATACGAATACATGAACGTGAACGTAAAAGTGTCTTTCCAAAGTATCTGAAATTTGTGAGAGCAAAGATTGAGAACAAAATTGATAATGGAAATAAAGAGTCCCGACCAAAAGATAATAGTACTACTGATACTATGTAAACTTAATTAGTTTTGACCAAAGGCCCCTGCTGCTATCCCTCCTCTTTCTTGCATTAGAGTTCTCCCAATGCTTTTTGCTCATATATATACTGCTCTATCTGGGAAACTCATACAGGAAATTCTGCAGTGTAATTTCTTGGTTGACTTTCCCAAATGCCCAAAGGGTTATTTAATTGACTATAATTTATTTATCATCTATTTTAGTGGAGTATTAATTTGTCGATACATTTGATCTTTTCAAGCATGCCAAACAAAAGGGCTGTCAAAAGGTCCAATATTAACAAACCCATGCATGGACCACTGCCAATGAATTCCATTAGTAAAAAAGGAACAACTCTTGTTGTTAATAAGGTTAATAAAAAATAAAGTGTTTGATATATGCTAAAAGTGCATGAAAATACGTGAACATATGTATACTAAATTACATAAAACATGTACTGAGAATTGTATCATTTCGAAATTTTATGTTACCCTTGTGAAATATATAGGCAAGAAGCTTACAATTCATGCATGCAAGAAAATCAACCATTGCTCCCTTGAATATCATACAATTCTCCATATATATAGGAATCTCACTCTTTCCTAACCCCTTATCCTGCTTAGAGTTTTTACGCATGTGTTATAGTATATAGTTCTCAAGACCCATTTAAATTCATAAGTCTTGTGTTTAACTCAAGTCGAACTTGTAACTCTAGGATTAATTGTTCGGGTGGCCCCCTACCAAGTTCCAACCACCAAACTACAAAGTGACATGGTATATATTAATCGGCTTACAAATCAAATCAGACCAATCGCGTTTTGGCCAATGATTTCTATCTATAAACTATATATAGTGAACCAATTACAAGCTATATACATGCTTTTGTGATTGGTTTCACTCTCAAAAAAATGTTACAGATGGTACTTGAGGCTTGGTCGACAGGGGCATGAGTTTTATGGGCCTAGCTAGCTAGCAAAAAGTAGTGCTCTTAGCTTTAGAGTGCTGTGGTGATGAGTAAATATTTGTGTTGGAATAGATCGATCGAGTGAGACCAGATCGATTGAGTGAGAAAATTAAAAGATGAACGAACATGATGGGATTGCAATTAGTGTAATGGTTGACCAAACCAAAGCTTCCTTTTTCTGTCTGTCTGTACAAAGAACAACAATGATTCCTATTGATGGCACGCAACAATTCAATCTCCCCCGGCCAGCTTTAATTAATTTGATCTGCTTTTTCATGCAACAGAGATAAGGTTGAAAACCACAAAAACCCACCACTGTCTAAGGTGTAGATTAATGGCCCACTCTAGGCCATGCGCAGCCCAAGTCCAAAGTCCGTTTGTCATAGGCCAACCCAACGTATAGTCCTCCGGTTTATTGTTCGGCTCGACCCGGAGTCCAAAACCTTTGCCCGTACAATTTTTTTAAAGGAGAGAACAAACCTCATAGCCCGAATTCTTAAGGCCTTGGGCTAGGCCTAGTTTGTAAGCCAAAGTAGATCGAGCGGCAGCAGCCTGATGGGTCCGGCCATATTAGCCCAAGACAGAGAGATAAAATGGGTCGGGCCTTACTGGGCTTGTTTTACACCCGTTACCTTCTTTTATTTTTCCATTATTAAAATGTTATAGTACTCCAATCACTCCTCAAGTAGCACACGGGTCAATTGAGTTTTGTGGTCAATACAAACCATATTTAACTCAGAAAACTCAGACACAGACGCACAGCATAAGAAGAAGGTAACTCAAAAATCTCAGAGATACAGACAGTTAGACATACAACATAAGAAGAACGACAAATAGCATGTGCGGTTCTGACACCTGACCGTCTGGTCAATTTATCGCTGGACTTGTATTCTTCAATTGATTGGGATGTGTAATTTGTCTTTCAATGTGTAATAGGTCTTTGTAATAGTTGTATTAGACGCACCCAATAGGTTGTATTATTCAATCATCGATAAAATTCTAACTGATTTCTATAAAAAAAAAAAAAAGAAGAAGAAGAAGAAAAAAAAAAGAACAACTCATACACAGATAACGGAAAGTTCTTAGAATAATAGTAGTAGTAGTGAAGAAGCAAACGAGGAAGTTTCTCTTTTTAATAATAGAACATTCGGATCAATTTATGTGTATCTTGTCTAATTTTGAAGCCCAAGAATCAATGGTCGAACAAACCCTCTAACGGCCATGAAGCTTGGAATCTTTAGCCTTCGTAAAATTCGAATATGTAATATCATAAAGGATAATCACTTATTTATTTTTTTATGCCCACTTAGCGCCATAGTGGGCCTTCAAGTTTGGCCAACGGTTCCATCACTTTCATTTTTTCTCCCCAAAATCAGAAATGGAAATCAAAGAACAAGCAATACACAGGACACCTCCCCCTTCATCTAATGTGTTTTCTGCTAATACGAGTCAATTGCAAACACCTCCCTGAGGAATTTTTTAAAAACATATTTCCCCTTCACATTCCAAGAATTAGATTCTTCCCCCTTAAAAGTTTTATACTTTGTAATAATACAGATTCTCTTCCAACTAATCCGCCAAAAAAGCCACTTCCAAATAGATTCTGATGATGCCCCCTTTCCAAAGTACCAAATTTAAACCCTACGATGGAAAACTAAAGCTATAGTGTTCATATTTGTCCATCCTAATAGTATTTGAAAGTAATTTGACACGTAACACCTTGAAAATACTAGCACTTTACACTCCATTAAAACAAATAAAACACTAATTTGCATTGTTAAAACCACCATATGCCTTTTTCCCAAATTTTTCTAGGGCAACCCTCACAAATAACCATGTATTCTTGTTAGAGTCTTATATGCACATACCGGATAATCTTGTCAGCACCTATTTATTGCCTTGTTTTTCTATTATTATTATTGGTTTTCATTGTTCTATTATTATTATTATGGATTTGGTTGAAATCCATATGATCATCTGGGTGTTTGTTGTCTTTTATCCTTGGCTAGCATTTTATCTCTTTTGAGACTGCTGATTAAATATACAGCAAATCGTGAGTGCCACTTTTTGCATTAGATTCAACATCTGAGTCGGGGTGGAAGACATTGACTGCCTTGTATTTTTCTTGTTTACAATAGTTAGATAATTAGTTTGGTTTTGTCCAAAATTTTCATAATGAACTCTGTTATGTAAGTGCCATTTGGCTATTACTAATATATAATCTTCTCAATTTTTGAAAAAAAAAAACTACTCCCTACGATATAAATAGACACAATGCCCAACCATCACTAGCTTGAATCTAAACACCAACAACTACCTAATTATGAGCACTCAAACCCTGAGTATTTTAATCAAGTCTAACAATTTTATCACATGCAGTTAAATATTTTAATTACTTAAGTGTTGTGTTAGAAAGATAAGAAAAGATAAATACTAGCAGCGATTATAAGTGAAGTTTGCTAATGATGTCCAATTAAGGAAGGATGGTTGGATTTAGTTACATATATTACACGAAGAAATTATAATGTGCGATCCAAATTAAAAGCATAGCAAATATGGATTGAATTTGTAACGAGCCGCTCTATCTTTGTACAAATTATTCGTTTTGGACGCCCAAAGCTCATAAACTTTCCAATAGGTCACCCATCCATAGACTACCCCAGGATGAGCACGCTAAACTGTAAAATTCCTATACACTTTGGCCCGCCCCCCGGGGTCCGTGGCAACAGAGCACATCCTACTTACCACTTTGCCCAGGGCGGGGCTCTGATACTATCTGTAACGACCCATTCCACCTTTGTACAATATTGTCCGCTTTAGACGCCCAAAGCCCATAGATTTCCCAATAGGTCACTCATCCCTAAACTATCCCAGGATGAGCACACTTAACTATAAAGTTCCTATACGCTTTGACCCGCCCTCATGGCTTTAAAAGTTCTTGTACAAGTAAAAGAGATCTTTTCTTATAAACTATGACTTGTCCCCTCCCGTCCGGACGAAGCCTGCTATCCTGTAGTATCGCTGGCCACCGAAAAGCGGGGTTTCTCAAAGTTGAGTTCTATTTTATAAAGTCAGATCATATACTATTTTCCTCTAATTTTAACTAAAATCCCCTCTAGTAGATGGTAAAAATGCTCCTTAGAGATTAATTGAGTTACACGAGAGATGATCCGGATTAAGCCTCATCATTTAGCCCGACGGCCCACGGCCCGCCCTTAGCCCGCCCGGCCCATCGGGCTTTTACCCTGCCCGAGCCCGAGAAACGAGCGGGCTAGCCCGGCCCGTAGTTTGTAATGGGCGGGCTCGGGCCTATGAATTTTTACTCGGCCCGCCCGTAGGCCCGGCCCGTGAGCCCGCCCGGCATACCCGTCCAAAAGCCCTCCAACGGGCCCGCCCATTAGCCCAAAATCCCAAAAAATCCTTTCTTTTTTCCCTTGTTTTAGTTTTGCCCAAGGAAATTTAAGCCCGCCCGACTTTTGGCCCGCCGGCCCGCCAATTTGGCTAGCCCGTAAGCCGGGCTTGGGCTTCAATTTATGGTAGGTGGCCCGGCCCGCCCGGCCCGCCAAAAAGAAAAAATGCCCGGTCGACCCGGCCCGTGGGCGGGCTTGGGCCGCGACTTGGCGGGCTGGGCTGGCCCGGCCCGGCCCGGCCCGATGATGACCCTTAATCCGGATGTTAAGTTATCAAAAGAACTTTTGGCGTTATTAAAGTAGACGTCATGTGACTTTGAATTGAAAAGGTACCAACTAATTGGACTTATTTGTGACAAGGATCAAATTGTAGGGTTTTCTATGCAGTCGTCTCCAAATATACCCAATTTCTACGCGATCAGAAACCCAGCCAAAATCGAGCCAGGTACCCTTCTCTCTCTCTCTCTCTCTCTCTCTCTCTCTCTCTCGTCGTATGTATCTTTGTTTGCTGTTTTTTATGCTTAATTTAGCTGCTTAAACATGGTATTTTTGTTGGCCTAGTAAGTAATCACTCCTTGAAAGAGAATTTGGATGTCCGATCCACTCACCTGGAGAGTGAATCAATTTAACCCAGATTCAGTAGAGCCATTCTTTTAGTGGGGCCTTCTTCTTAGCATTTCTTTTAGCTGCTGCTGTCTAGGCTTCTACCCTGGGCCGGCCCTCGTAGATCCTCAATAACAAACACCCATAAGGAGCCTTGCGATCACTTAATTTCACGCGTACGCAAATAGTCCTTAAAAATTGGTTACAAAAGTCTGGTTTACATGGATTAGGAAATGATGGAATGCATTGGAACATAAGAATGCTTCAGATCAACATTTTCCAAAGTTGACCTCATTTGGGCTGTAGCACAAAGGAATCAGCTTTCCTTTGTGAGGCCAAAGCATTAGTGTTACTTCCCAATTAGTTTCATAAATCATATTACTGCAAGAATCTTGAAATTAAATGCATTGAAAACAATCATGGTGCCTGTCTTTTTCTAGCGTAGATTGCCGTACTTGCCAACATGGCTAATGAGGTTTTCACCTCCGGAAGGGGGTTGGGGGTTCAGAATTGAGCAAGTATGTTATCAAAAAGTAGGCCAATCTAAGATTCTGGAAAGTGCTTGTTTTGCCCAATTATGTTTCTCAAAATTTAGAATACATATCTTGGAAGAAGACCTCACTGGCCCGGCCTTGAGATTTCCGGGGCCCAATTTGAGCTAAATAATCGGGGCCCTATATATTTTTTTCACAAATTGGGAAAAACAAGTTAACTTCAAAATAAAATTATCCTACAAACTACAAGACATGAAACATATTTTTTGTTGTACAGTTTGAGCTAAGTAATTTTGTAACCTTTATTAAAGTAGTTGAGATATCATAAAAATAGCATCTCCATTATGGGGAACACACCACACACACACACACACACACACACACACACATATATATATATATATATATATATATATCATTAATTGGCAAAATCACAACTATAGCATGAAATTTTATTATCGGCTGAGGTTTAGCAAAACATGATTGAAAGAAGAAAAACTTCAAAAGTTTGTTAAATAGTAAAAACTTAAAAAATAAGGAGGAAAGAGAAAAGGCCTAGGACTTGAGTGAAAAGTGCATCCAAGTTAGACATTGTTTTCATCACTTTCTAATTCTCGTTTGATTGGATCCAGATTTTGAAAAAGAAGATATAAATTATAATATATGACTGAAGGAAAAAACGGAGTAATTGGTTAGTGTATATGGAGATTCAGTGGTTTTGGAATAACCCTTTGGTTTTGGATCCAACTGTACGAGCAGCAGTGAGCAGTTGCGAGATGAAAAAAAGGAAACTGCCGAGCCTCGAACTCCTGACCGTGTGGTTGGAGGCCCCGCTATAAACCACTCGAACACAAAAATACATACGTTTATATCATATTTATTAGTTCCACATATTTTGGGGCCCTATTATTGGGCCAAAACTGGAGGCCCTAGGCGGTAGCCTGGTGGGCCTATGACTTAGGCCGGGCCTGAGACCTCATATTGCCAGTAAGGATAGAATTTGGAAATGTTGTGACAAAGATTTTAAGAGGTTGACCTATGAAGTTGTATTAGGACATGAAGGTTGACATCAACATTGCTCATCATCCAGTTCAGCAAGGAAAACAAGCATATTGAATTTGACAGATTTTGTCATGGAAAAGTTGAACAAAGGTTGCTAGAAAGCATATTTTCCCTGCCTCTCGGTGCTTGTGTACCTCGCTCGACCACCTTAGCAACCCCACTTGTTTCTTCGAAGAGTTTGGTGCCACTGGTTGTGGTGGTTCTACTTTTAGGTTATCAAGCAAAATAAAGGGACCCATTTGCCCCTTTGTCCTCATTTGGACACGTGACCTGGTGAGTTGACCTCCATGGCTCTTGCCTTCAAGAAATAGGAGATATCCAGTATGCATGCACCAACATTGATCATCTCCTACATTTTTGTCCTGGAAACCTTATTTCTCCATATCTCGATTACTAGTTACTCTCTCTCTCTCCTGCTCAAAGGCCAGCGTTGCTTCCAATCAACTTAGCTTTGGAGACCTATTGCCATCCCTGAGGTTGTCATACCTCCTAGAAGATTCCTTCTTCACCTGTATGTTCAACAACACCTCCAACAAAGATGCTACACAAATGTAGGAAAAAAGGAAACCACCGACAATTACGTGTGATATCCTGTCTAGCATTTTTTTTTCTCCCCGCTATTTACTCAATGGGAAGAGATCAGGAATAGCACTATGGGCTTTTGTTGTTTCTTCATCGTGATATTTAGTTTGGAGTATTTGTCAAATGTCCCTAGCATATGCACATTCTGTTTGTTATGCCATTTTTGCAGCTCCTTGCCACTCTTAGTCTGTGTTCTTTACTTTTAATCTCTTCTCTAAATCTTTGAGCTATAACTTACATTTTGTTGAAAATAAATTGTTATAGACTCGGGATGTCTCCTGTTGTCTATTCCCTTTTGTCTACGAATGAGAAATGTGAGGTGGTGTACTAAACATCTTAGTTTCCTCTGGGGCTCGGAGGCAGGTATTTGAAAGTTTGCTATTAGCCCCATGGGATTTGGTGGCATGCCCTAAAAAGCTTCTGATTTGTATATTTTATTATTTCTTAAAATTTCACATCAGTTGTTATTGAAGTTGATTAATTAGTTAACCACACACTTGCTAAACATGTTATATTGTTCAAGACCCTTCTCTTTGTCCCGTCTGGCTATCAAAATGGTCTGCCAGAGGTTAAAACCGCATAAGTAATGTTAAAATGTACTTGATTGCCTTCCAAAAATCAGGGCATCTCAGCAGATACTTTGGCATTCCTTTAATAATTTGTTTCTTCAACACTCACGTTTTAAGGACTTTGGTAGTGTTCGGTTGAGAGTTTAGTTTAGTTTAGTTTTGGTAGTGGGTGGAGAGAGAAATAGAGTAATGATTGAAGATAGGGGTAATGATTGGAGAGAGATAGAGAGAGATGAGAAAGTAATAATTGGAGAAATAGGGTAATGATTGGAGAAAGAAGTAGGGTAATGATTGGAAACAAAACTAAAACTAAATTGAAAACCGAACAAAGCCAAATATCTTTGTATTTTGGGGGTTCCTAGTCATTCTTTTTCTTGCTTTCAGATTCAATTGACATAGTCTTCCATTGTTCACAAACAGCACATCTAAGGATGCCTTTCTAGAGTGACTGTGTACCTGTTGATGGTACGATCCTGAACTTCTTATTCTGTAACTTGAAAACTTAGTTCTATGGAATTCTGATTGCTTTTTCAAAGAAGTGGTGCATCTCAGGAATACAATAGTTATTCTTTCTTCTGTGGAGTTCCACGTGTTATACTATGATATTATTTTGAACTTTGGGGATTTCAAGACTTGTCTTGCTTTCAGATTTACTGGAAGTGGTTTTCAATCTTGCTGGAACAGCCATATCAGACGATGGATTTCTAGTGTTTCTCTTTCACTGCTGATGGTACGTCCCTGCACATTTTATGGTTAAACTGAAAACCGAATTCTGGCTTTCATGACATTATGCTTTAGCAACCAACTGACTAATTAATTTTTCTGAATAGAGAAGTAGGTTGCAAAATCTGAAGCTGTCTTGCTAAATCTATTGGAACTTGAGCCTAGAACATTAATTGCTAGCTTATGAGAAAGGCTTTGTCTAAACTTCAAAATGATGAACTTAACTGATATCTGCTTTCACTGAAAGGAACACAATTTGACGATAAAGACATACATGGCCATCATGGCCGAGAGGGATGCTGCTATTCGAGAAAAGCACATGGCACTAGATGAGAGGAGAAGAGCCTTTGCTGAGCGAGACATGGCAATGCTGCAGAGAGACGCAGCAGTAGCCGAGCGAAACAGTGCCATAGAGGAAAGAGACAAGGCTCTTGCCGCCCTTCAATTCCAAGAGACTTCCATGAACGAAAACGACATATCCCCTGATTCGCCTAGCAATGGACTAATGCATGGGTCCAAGCATCACCTTTACCACCACCAGCAAATGCATCCCATACCTCATATGGTTGAAACTGAATATAATAATCAGAGGGAAATCCCACCAAACAATCCCTACCATAGTACAGGTGTTTCTAGTGAGACCACAAAGCCTAGGAAGGTGAAGCAATCAAAGGAGACCACCACCAAAGGAACTTCAACGAAGACTCCCTCCAAGTCTCAAAGAAAAGGTAAAAGACAGGTTGAAGATTCAAGCCCAGAAGTAAACTGTTGGAAACTTGAGCCAGATTTTGCTAGTGAAGATGATGGTGGTGAGGAACTAGATGACGAGCTTGAGGCGTGGAAAGAGAGTTTGGGGTTGAACCAGATCAACTTTGATGAGAACACAATGCCGGCGCCAGTTTGCTCGTGCACTGGGTTACCCCAGCCTTGCTATAAGTGGGGGAATGGCGGGTGGCAGTCGGCTTGCTGCACGACCACCATGTCGGTGTATCCTTTGCCTCAGATTTCAAACAAACGCCATGCAAGAGTTGGGGGAAGAAAGATGAGTGGGAGTGTTTTTACCAAACTGCTTAATCGACTTGCAGCTGAGGGTCAAGATCTGTCCATTCCGCTTGATCTCAAGGATCACTGGTCAAAGCATGGATCTAATCGGTATAGTGCCCTAAAATAGCTTTCCCGGCCAGTAGGATGGATGTCGTGAAAAGTGGGACTGAGAGTTTCGCTGGGAGAAGAGGTATCTGAATTCTCTGGGGTACAATTATGAATGACTAGCAGGAAAACATTACAGGCTTATATAGCTTTACACTGTGATTTATAAGCCATGCATTGTGCTTTTGTTTAATTTTTTTCCTTTAATAGTCATTCTCGTTTAAGACTGTTGCAAATCTCTCTCTCTCTCTGTGTGGGTGGGTGGTCGCCCGCTCACGTGTCTGTATCTTGCTCAAAGGAATGTTACGGTTTTGTCATTAGGAAGGAAATAGAGCACAGTGACTCAGTTTTTGGAAGGCAGATGCCATTTTACGTTCATTGCTTATTTATAAGTCCTAGAAACGAGCTTTCTAGACTTCAACAACCTCATCGTCAAAAACTATACTAGTAGTTGGTGGCTGATTATTTCTGCCTTTTGGCCATGGCGCTGACTGCTGAGGCTGAATTTTATTGTTCTGACTATCGGCCATGTTGCTGAGAGCAAGTCGGTTATTGCAAAATGGCTTGAGCCATTGCCATTTTTTGGCAATGAATAGTGACATTTTGCTTTAAAAAATGAGTAGTAGCATAGTTGGTGTAATGATAATGTATATGAGAAGTTTATGCTCAAAGCAAAAAAGATTTGTTTTGAACAGCTAGTTTAAGTAGATAAGAAACTTGCTTATACACAAAATTAGAGGTGATAATCTCAGTTCATATTTTGTAATCCGCCCAAATTTGCCCACTTATAATCGAACTCAACCCGCCCATATTTTTTAATGGATTGATATATAGGTTCAATATGGGTTGAAATTAAAATATTCATCCTTGCAAAAGAGTGAACTCTCTTGCTCCTATACGTACGCCTCCTGTACCGGTCAAAACAAGAATGAACTACGAGAGGCCCATTCCTATTATCCTATACGAGACAAAAAAAAGAGATAAATACATGCTCACAAATACTCTCTCTCTCTCAAACTGACCGGTCTGACAAGACCCGTCCAACTAAGAACTTTTTCTTTTAGCATTTTTGGTTTTTATTCAATTTTTTTTTGTTTTGATTAGCTTTACGTCAAACTTTTATGGGTTATTAATTTATCTAGTCGAGATAAATTAGAACAGTAAGAAAAACATTACTTTTACCCAAATATTGGGTTTGAACTGTAATTTTTTACTTTTCCAATTCCTCTCGTTGAGTCAACTAATAAATCCATGAAAAATTAACGTGAAACTAAACTAAAGTCTAAAATCTTAGATATTACAAAAAATATATATATATTAGGGTAAAAGTAAAAAAAAAATTACGAATCAACAAAGGTAAAAAATTTATCGCAAAACGAACCAATGTGAAAAAAAATTATTACGACAAAACGAAAAAGGGGAGAAAATGAAAAAACGAGTCTCATTCTTGCATTTCACTGAAACTGATAGTAATTCGTTTTGTATGTTGTGGAGAGGCTCAGGATAATACAACTGAAGTTCTGATTTATGTCATTGCTATTTGTTATTCGAATTGCTCTTTGAAGCATTCATAAAGTGAACTCATATTCAATCTATACTGGGGAAAGAAAGGGGAGATGGAAAAGGAGGAGGGGAAAAAGAAGGGAGGGGGGTGGAGTAAAACAGGTCGGGTTAGGTTTGCATTGACTCATTTTTTATCTGATCCGTTTCAACCCACCTACTATTCAACCCGTATTTGATCCGCCCATATTCAATCCGTGACCAGTTTCAGTCCATCCAAATCCATCCATTTGCCACATCTACACAAAATATATGGGTCCAATGCTTTGAGCCACGCTATAACTTATGGTCCTCCATATTGTGATACTGCAACGATTTATTAATTGGGGAAACAAGAATTTAGAAGAGAAAAATAAAAGACGTGCACTCGTGTAATTTTTGTAATTTTTTGAATCAAATGACTTATTAATTGTGATTTGGAAGCTGCCAAAGTTAGCTTATACAGAGATTTCCAGAGCCTCTTTCCTTTTCTGTTATCGTTATACTGAAAAAGATCCATAACGTATTGTATAACTATTGTTCAAGAGAAGTAAGAGAGTCTTTATCAAACATCGAGTCCATATGAGTGGACTTAGGGGTAAGCAAATAATCCATTAAACCGTGAATTCCAAATTAATTCAAATTGAATTATTTTCTTTGGTTATTAAATAGTGTGGTTTGGTCTTGGTTTTAAAAAATTCAAAACTGAGTTATATGGTTTGGTTTGTGAATTTATATTAACGATTGCAGTTCCAAACCGATCCAGACCATATATATACATTTATATATTTTAGTTTAATATAGATACACCAATAACCATAGGCTATGCCATAGTGAATTAATTTCCTAATTTAGTACTCCACTTCACCGCTACATTCCTTTACTGCGAATTATAATTGCCCTAAATTTCTATTAGTTCAAGAGTTTTGATGATGGTTGATTTTGATGAATTTTTGTGATTTCAATAGAATTTTAAGTTTAAATATAAGTTTTGGTTTTATTTATCTATGCCTTTTACATGCTTTAAATCGTGTATAAAATTGATATTTTAACTTCAAGCAAACCATGGTTTAAAATCCAAAAAATTGTACAAACAATTCAAGGACGCTTAGGAGTGGGTTGGGCCTTGGGCCCCAATTTTAGGCCCAAATTAGCCTCCATTGTTCCCGCACATGTCAGCTAATAAACGATTTTTCAGCTTTATCTCCTCAGACACTATTTAATTACTTTCATTTCAACCGATTCATGCACATTAAACATATCAATAGTTAAAGATACCACACATTACAACTTGCTATTATTGCGATGCACCCATTAGAATATTTGTGCATTTGTGGTTCGAATTCCTCGGGCAACAGCCACACTTCCCATTGTGGACCTGGATCTGTATTTTACTGTCATTGGAAGAGTACAATGCCATTTCGAATTGGGTGTTAAAGTTTGATGATGCAGCACAAAATGCAAAACCCTACTTGATGCCATTTCTTTGGGAAAAAGTGGCAAGATAAATGGACAAGAATGGTACACCACTAGGACACTTGAAGTCTCGTAAATTTTGCTATTTTTTGCAATGGCCATTTTCAGATGCTCAAAGCCCATTTGGTTGGTCGGAGGGATTATGAAAACACTACACTCTCCAATGGATGGATATAGTATATTCGATGTTTTATGAAGTTTAATGTTCAAATGACATGCGATCTCTTCCATAATTGTTGAAATAGGCAAGCAGTAATTATCCAAACAATTTTGTAATTCAATTTCAGGCATGGTGGCTTTGAACCTGCTAAATCACAAAGCAGTTCATGATTTGGATCCTGGCATCACAACAGGAGCCTGGTCCATATTTATGTGGTATTCTGTGAATTGAAAAAGGAAAGTTGAATTAAATGGGCACACAAATAACACAGGTCCAAAGCCACCATGCCTTCACGAGAAGCCTAACAAAAGCACAAACACTGGTCCATGAGCCTGGTTGACTCAAATGCTTTTCCTGTTTCGACCCAGAAATCCTGCTCATACAAGCGCATAAATCATTTCCCTGTCTACTCTGATATCCATAATAGGAAAAACACTCAGTTTTAAAAATCACGCAAACCAACACGGATAATTGGATATATCAGCAAACAAAATCGTTTATAATTGGACAGTGGAAACAGCCTTTGCCTTTGAAGCTTAAATCATTCCCTACTTTTGGGATAAATCTATCTACGTCATACCTGATACCCCAAAACCAGAGAAATATGATGCGACAAGGTCATGGTAACAGTAAAAGGAACCATACACACCATATCATCAGCTTTAGCATCCATCTCAGTAAATCTAACATGCCGACCACGGAAAGTACACAAACATGGAACCTTTATACCACAAAATCAACAGTGTATCATTCTTGAAATTACATCAAAGGACGTGAAAATCTGAGTTTTTTCTGCATTCATCCATAAACTCTCACATCTTCAATTGGAATTCAGGACTCCGGAAAGGAGTAGAAGAGAGGGAAATAGGTGATCAAAGAACGAAAAGTACAGAAGCAAATGGGATGTCTATGTCAAGCTGTATCGAGGAATCAATCATAACACGGGTGAAAATGAGTACCTTTTATGTGACCTCACTACAATCAACAATCGCACATAGAATATGCCAAATATGCTTTAAACTATCAGGATATATAACTGATAGCAACATTTCCCTACGAGGAATTTTCTCATAGAATCAATCTCAAACGTTTGCAGCTACATCTATCCAATCAACCATCATCACCTTATAGAGTGAGAATGCAGCATCCAGTTTCCATTTTCATAATTCATCTTATAAACTCTCTCAAACAACCCTGTACTAAGGCAAAGGCAACTTCAATAGGTTAAATAGAAACCCCAAGGATTTGAATGCCACAAACACAATATCCTACACTGTAAACGCTATTCCTTCTCCTTCCTACAATCACAAATTAAAAAAAAAAAAAGGAAGCACCCGAATGACCAGTGTCCTCGAAAAGCAAGGCATAACCAATGTTGCAATTTTCAACATCCGTCCGGTAGTTCCTGGAAACTTTTGTCCCTTTGGAAAGTTCTACTTAAGGACTACACCCACAGTCAAAACAACTATTATGATGTCATATATGTACCATCCCAAGTTTTCATCTCCCATACATACACTAACAGAACTTCACAGAAGAACTCCTCATGTTTCGACTGCCCTTTGAAACGTTTGATTCTATTGCTACCAATCTTGTTAATTTTGCCTCAAAATGGACATACAACGTCAAGCTCACAAAATACAAGATAACACTTGGGACATAGGATAAACCACTGCAGACATAACAACGAAAGATAACGTGTTGTATTAAGACATCACATGTAATAAAATTTTGATTACCATAAGAGTAAGCTGTCCAAAATTACTAAGCAGAGTCGCATCAATGGCTACCTATAGACTGGTGACAACTAGAATGTAAAATTACCTCGAACAAATTGGTCTCCACTCTCAACTATTGAAAAAATAGACTCTAAAACAACCAAGACCAAATACTGCAGTCAAATAGGCAAAGAAAACCATACATAGCCCAGAGAAACATACCCACACTAAGCTCTCTGTTGATCAGATCCTAAATATCTTCCTAGAATTCCAAACTTCAATTGTGACTACCAAGAAACTACACCTTTGGCTCCAGAACCAGACACACATAAACAATTTGTTCCAACCTTGATTTCCTCATAGCAAAACAATACATCAAATACATCAGATTCCAACTTCCAGAGAAGAGTATCAGGTTCAGCAGCAGACTTGTCCAACTTGAGACATGTTCCATCCTAGTTATTATCCCAAGTCAAACAGCTCCAAAGCTACAACCTCTAATGTGAATGATGTCAACGTTAACCCTCAAATATAACAAAAGTGATCCTGATACTTGTTCTCACAAAAGTCAAAACCACATCCCTACTCCATAGTTGAATAGATGAATGACAGGCACAGAGGATCCAGTCAAAGGAGAATATTTTCTTTTGGGTGACAAGGAAGTTAAGGAACCGCTCCAAAGCAGGGCCACTTTTTCCATGATAGAACGTAATTGCCCGAGTTAAAGATAATTTTCTTTGGCAACAAATGAGGTCATACTCCACTAATAAACCTCAAATCACATAAATGGACCATGAAATGTTAGCAACGAAAGTCAAGTCTCCAATACATGGCAAGTCTTTTGACTAGAATTTTCAATTTAGGAACTCAATAGCTTGAATGCAAGTTGCCACAAAATATTATTCTCCAGGTAAAATTATAAATAGAATATCCAAAAGTTGCCTCTAGCACATTGAACTGAAACTCCGAATCTATATCAATGAACTGAAAACCTTGAACTGAAACTCAGCCTTCTAGAAACAGAAGCTGATCCCCCCTAGTTTCCTTTAAGCTTCATGACAAATGGATCGACATTTGTATTCGATCTCACACAAAGATCCTGACGCAATCTCTACAGCTTATGTCCATAGCCCATTTATGCTGTCCTCAAGCTGTCCTATTAAGGGCAAAACTCGCTGATTCCTTAACACTAAAAGATCCCATAGTTCAAAATATTATTGATATCCACATAACTATCCTTCCTGGAGGGATCACCTAAACAAGACACTTAAAACTCGTTACGTCTGGCCAATTTGACAGAGAGAGCAGAGAAAGACCAAAGATGAGGAGGAAGACAGACAAAAGGACGTGATAATAGGCTGGAAAAAGAAGGAACCAAGGAAAGAAAAGTACAAACTAAATTCAGATTTCCTTCCAAGCAGAAAGTCCAGAAACCAGCATTGCACAATGTCCATCCCATCCTAGGTCCATCTGCAAGAGCCCACAAAACGTTAATAGAGCCATACTGCAACCAGAAATAAAGTTGGAACTTGGAAGGTAGGACATTAGAATTACCAAGGCTTTCTAAATTCTAGTGGTAAAAGCCACCTCCATATGGGCGATCATTCTGATAAAAAGATGAATATGGACCTTCACCGTACTGTAACATCACAGAAGGCAGGAAATCATGACATTGTTGAAGAGTAAGAAATGCAAGAGTCTAAATTTAGCCATGAGTGCTTACATCAGTGCCATAATAATCATGGGAGTAGAGGCTGCTGCCGGCTTCAAAAGAATCTAAAACAAAAAGGGCCATCAGCTATCTTGGAAAAAATAATAGTAAAGCCATACGCACAAGCAGGGCAAAGACAAATTGCACACAGAATCCACACCTCGATAGCGAGGCGTATGGAAAGGAATCGCTGGATCAGAGTAATCCAATCGAGGACGATGTCTGCTAGGCTCCATGTAATCAGGATCCTGGTCCTTAAGGCCAAAATTAACCATACAAGTATTAAGCAACACTAGATGCGACACTGGAACAAATCAGAAACTTTCTTTTAACAAACATGACATGAAACTACAAAAAGTTCCAGCTTACTGCCATAAAGAATGGTCGTTTCGTCCCATGTGGACGGCCATCATTGAAGTAAGGGTCATCAAAATGCTGTCCACCGAATGTTCTGCTGAATCCTTCTCCATTGGGAAACGGCTGCCTCCTGTTTGAGATGGGCATCCCATGACCTCTATCAGGTGGATTGTGTCTACCCCTCTCAATGTTAGGTCTAGCTGGAACAGCACCTCCGCGAGATGCATCATGAGCACCCCGAAATGAATCCCTCCATCCACCTATTCACGTAAAGTTACACATAACTGTATAAGACAAAGATAACTGCACTCGTCATATCATGAAGACTAGCTGTAAACCTTCATGCATGGGAACATAAAACCCACGTGTCAAAGAACCAGACGATTTATTTAGATCATACATTTCAGATCTCTGCATCAGGAATTATATTGACTCGTTGTGTTTCTGCTTAATAAATTGTTTGAACAAAAATACTTTCGCAAAACTCGTAAATATGGAAAGTGTGGAACCACTTAAATTTAATAAAACTTTGCAGCAATATAATTATTCATAATAATCAACTAACGGAAAACAAAAATAGCATAATATTCAAGAGACCAATAGAAGGTTCTTACACTAGCTTATTACCATAACTAATAATCCATTATTAATACCTTTGAAACCTATATTCATTATAGTAATATGTGTAATAAACCTAGGTTTATGACTCCGATCCAAAAAAAAAAAACCTAGGTTTATGACAGCTCTTCCCTGACCTTGAAAATTTTAACTTCATTGCTTTCAATGAAAAATGAGCCTCTTGATCAAGGATCACTTCCCAGATTAGGGAAAGGCAGAAAGCTATAGGGATGGTCCATGAGCCATTCTGGAAAGCTCCACATACGGTTTTGAAGCCGAGCCTTGGCCTAGGGACCGATATAATGATTGGTTTAGGTAGGGCAGTCAGCTACTACGGATTAGTGCGTGAGACCGCGATCCACAAATTGGCACACGGGACTCGCCCTTTACATGGGCATGGAGAGGGGAAACATAGCATGTCACGAGCGAGGCGAGGTTTGGAACCTTACTGCAAGAGGGACGCCTTGCGAGCCGGGGCTTCTTTTAAGCATGATTAATGAAAATCGGTCCTTGGAGGCAGGGAGTAGCATATCTTGCTGGTGTTTTATTTTTTTCCCCTGGAGGGGAACCACAAAAGGGGGAGTTAAACTAAACTTCAACAGTAGATTCTGGAACTTGATCTCAATCTATGTCTCACCTCTCCTCCAAACAGCCCTTTGAAGTGTTTAAGTTTCTTACATTAGATGAAACAAGAAAGAACATGTAAAGAGAAAAACATTAATGCATGGCACGCCTAGGCTTCTAAGTTCTATGGTATCTTTTCTTTTTTGCTATATGATAAAAAGAACAGCCCTTTGAAGTGTTTTAGTTACTTACATTAAATGAAACAAAGAGAGAACGTGAAAAAGGAAAAAGCTTAGCTTAACACACGGCACACCTAAGCTTCTATGGTATCTTTTCTTTTTTTTTTTCTATAAGACAAGAAAGGAGAATGCTGAAGCGCATGAGGCCTCGAAGGCTGATAGTTTAAAGACATAATTGATCATTCAATGTGTTCTCGTTCTCCCTTCTTCAATTCCCAATGAACAACATGATCCAATGTAGCCACTGGAGCCATTCTAAGAAGGGGGAAATCATTAGTTTAGTCTTTTCTCTCAGAAGCACAGAAATTCATTCGGAAAACCGAGATACACAAAAGACACAGAAGCAACTTAGTCCACTACATCTGCATCAGCAGAAAAATAACACATTAGGCAAATCAGTTCGTTCAGAAAATAACCTTGTCCAGACATTTCTCTTCGGTGGAAAGGAGGATACTGGATATCACGGTCATGTTCACGGGCAAAACCCATTCTCCAAGTTGGAACATTATCACGTTGATAGAAACCCCTGCCACGTTGAAAATTAGGTCGGTTGAAGGCATGTGCACCCTTCCCAAAACCCCTTCCTGTGAACAAACAGAACACATTATCAGAAAATAATCTAGACAAGATGATGAAGCATCAGCTGAACCTTCGGTTTATACCAAATTTTGAAAAGCTTCCAGCACCAGCACGGCCAATTCTAAACCCTCCACAGATTCCACCCTTGATGGCCTGAGTTTTTGGCAAAGGGTTTGAAAGTCTTGCTTTCACTTTAGTCTAGAATATCAGAACAAAAGAACTACGTCAGTAAGACATTAAAGGGCCCAGTATGAATCACATCAGGCTGAGCCTAACGGCAAACCCAAACAAGATCTCCATATAAAACAGTCATAGACGGTCAATTAGCAACTTAGCACCACACAATCTAGTTGACACTCAACAGGCAACCAAATTCAACCCTTGTTTTGGTCCTTCAAAGGTTTCAGCTTTCCAAGTCAATACGTTGCAGAAAATCTTCAAAACACGGAGAGTCCATCATTAACAGGCTCAGACAAAATTTGCAAGGGGATCACAACTGTTATCAAGAACTCCCACTAAAGTTGATTAAAAAATGCTTGCCAAGAAACTCTCCTACCTAAGTGGACTCAAAAAAGAAACCAAGGCAACTTCTACCCATGCTCATCCAAAAATGTCATCATCACAGGACTAAAAGAATACCTTTGAGTTCCCATCACCTAAATATTTGTCATTGATTCCCTCAACACAAGCAACAGCAGCCTCATGCGTGGTGAAATCTACAAATCCATAATCTCTCCTCTTGGCGGTAGACATATTCCGGGCCAACATAATTCGTGCAATCTCCCCATAACCTTTCATTTGCTCCCTCACTCGATCTTCATCCAAGTTCAGAGGTAGGCCATCAATAAATACCGACTTAACTTGGGCCATCACATCAGGATCTGGCTCACGTAAAGGTTCAGCAAAAGCCACTTTAGCAGTTCTTTCTGTATGACCAAAAATGACATCCGGCTTTTGGAGCCTCTTGTACGCAAGCATGGCATCAGCATGACAAGAGAACTCAATAAATGCAAAACCACGACTCAGCCCTTCATGACGGGCATCTGCCACAAGAGTAATGTTCTGAACACCTCGAACGCCATAGTCTTCCAATTTGTGTTTGATCTGCCAAAATGTTAACCCGAATTAAATTAGAAAATCAATAGATCAAAAAAATAAAAAAGAAGCAAACTTGCTAAAAATACATCTACAGCAAATAAAATCTTACAGCTTCCTTTGTCCAAGTATTGCAAATATTGCCCAGGAACAATGAGTCATTATCCTCACTAGGTCCAGTCCGACAACGCTTCCCACATATCTATGAACCAAAAACAGAAGTTAAGCTACACTTGCGTTGGAGAGAAAAAAATTATATGGTAAAGAGAAAATTCATACAAGAGGGTTTTTCATTTCTGATAAAGCTCGGCTTGCTTGCTCCTTTGTTGCAAACTTCACGAATGCATACCCCTTATTCTTGTCCGTTGAAGTATTTCTATGCAACCTAACTTCAACTACATCTCCAATGTTCTCGAAAGCCTTTTTCACATCCTCTTCCACTGAACCACGATCCAAACCACCAACAAATATCTCCAGCTCCTTCCTCATCTTACGCTCTTTCGCTGCAGCAGTTAATTCCATGTTTTCCTCTTCCAATGCCTCTGCTTCTTCACCCTGCTCTGGTATGTCGTCCGCCACAAGTTCTTCCTCCCCAAATTCTTCAAGAACTTCTTGGTCCCTGCCCTCCTCTACCCTCTCATTACCATGGACATCATCCTCGCATTGAGTATCTTCTCCTCTCAACTCATTCATATCTTCTTCCATGTTGACAGCCTCCGGTTCTGATCCCACGTCATCCTCAATGATTCTCATCTCCTCCCTTATTTCTTCCTTCACCTCTTCCTCCTCCATTGGTATGCCAGGTTCTCGACTCTTTGACACTTCCCCAACATCTAAAGCGACGGGATCTTCCTGCCTTGTTGATTCTTCGACATTCAGAACCAAACACTGTTCCACATCAATAACCTCTTCTTCCTCCTGTGGGGGGTCTTTAACAATCATGACAGTTTGAGCCTCCATCTTTTTGGTTTCTTCAACATTTTCAACAGAAGGTTCTCCCTCTTTTGCAGGCTCCTCAGCATTTGAGATAGAAAATTCTTCTTTCTTAGCAGAATCAACGTCCATAGCATCCTCATCCTCATCCTCTTCTTTCTTGGAGCGTTCACCAACCTTAAAATTTGATGTTTGCTCTGGCTTAGGTGTCCTCCAAGGTACAGCTTTTGCTGATGTAGGAGTTTTGGTTTTAGCCACTGTTTTCCTTACCACAATCTTTTTTGTTGTTTTAACCCCTGTACGTAATTTTGCCGGCAGTGTTACCTTCACAGCATCAACTGATGTTTTTGCTTGTTCGACTAACATAAAAAAGGATCAATTACAACCACACTCAATGGTAAGAGTACGCAAAAGTGTAATTCATAAATAGACAAGCATTTTTTATGTGCATGACTGAATATGTATTCACAAGTAGACACCCCAATGCAGACACAAAACAAGGAACTCGCAAACGCGATCCAAAAGCTGGTCCCGATGAGGCTAAGAACCTTCCTTACTCGTAAATTTATTGAGAACTCTAGTAGAGAAACCCAGTGTCCCAAAAAAAGCATGCACGTAGTCATGAGGCGAAGTGAGGCAACCTTATAGAGTCTAACAACTTCCGAGGCAAGGGAAGTAGTTGAAATGCAGTTAAGTGGCGCATGCCTTTTTCTAGGCACAAGGGGTCATGAGTTCTCTTAATTTTTAGCTCTGCATTAAGCAAACTTAATACAGCCGGCGATGATGGAATTAAACAACAACCAACCCCTAGATTTGATCATCACATCCTTCTGTACATGTAGCTACATGGCAAAACATCCCGTTGTTTACATTCATCTCCTTTCTCTGTGCCTATTTGATCTACCTTTCTTCTTCTTCTCAGAATTATGCAATATTAGATATTTAGTTGCTATGAACTTTGTGCTTTCAAATCTAAACCTTAAACTAAGGCGCATGTTAAAGGATTTTCTCGATATTAAGCCATTTTCGGACAATTGAATGGTATGCTTTATGATATCTAGAATTTCTGGCTATATCACTAATTTTGAACATTGTCTAGCTAAATCAACTAATTGTTTGCCACAACTTGCCCGAGAGCTTCGCCTTGCGCTTTAGCACTTAGCCATCAGGAGACTATGTCGCCACAATCGCACAGCATGTAAAATAATATTAATAAATAAATAAACTGAAGGACCTTCAAGTGTACCAAAACAGCGGCAAGGTCTCTGTCCCCAGATTCGCTATATGCTTAACACTTACAGCTAGAACAGGAATCAGACAGAATTGCTTACTGGTAAATTGAGTTACTTGTACAACTACAAAACTCACAATCAATAAGGAATCTCGACACATGGATATCAGCATAAAGGTGTATTGTAACCCACGAGCAGTAAAATAACCAACCAAAACAAGGCAAGCAATAGCAGTAAAAAATGAATTGCTCGCAAGTTACAAGTAACACTGAGTTACTGGTACCACTGATAAGCAATATTCAATATGGAATCTATCCAGCTGATGCAAGCATTTACACAAATAAACAAAAACATGTAAATCTGAATGTACGAGGTGAGGCAAAAATTATCCCTCAGGTTTTGAAGACCATAAAATCACAACCAGGAGTCAAGTTTTACCAGGTTGTTCGGCCTTCAAATCAACTGTCCAAAGCATTTCCACGCCAATACCGTCTTCTTTCTCTTGAGGGGGCTCTTCACCCTTCATCACATTTTGATCCTCCACCCTTTTGGTTTCTTCAGGATTTTGAGCAGAAAGATCTTCCTTATTGACAGACTCTTCAACAATTGGAAGAGAAGATTCTTCTTTCAGCGAAGAATCCAGATCCTTAGCATCCCCAACCTCTTCCTTCTTGGAGGATTCTCCAATCTTTAACTCCTCCGTTTGTTCTGACTTTGGCGTCTTCCTAGGTACAGCTTTTGCTGATGTAGGAGTTTTGGTTCTAGCCGGTGTCTTCCTTACTACAACCTTTCTTGTTGTTTTAGCTCCTGTACCTACTTTCGTTTCCGGTGTCACCTCCACAGCATCAGCTGATGCATTTTCTTGTTCAACTAACATCAATAAGATGGATTAAAACAAGACCCATAGACATAAGAGTACTAACAAGCCCCATACGTAAACACATGCATTTTCTTGTGCTTGTAGAACTATTTAGTTATGCTAAACCATTCAAATGCCGAATCAAAACAAGGAAAACAAATGTAATCAACCAACAATTGCTTAGTAGCCAAAAATTTCAGTTAATCATACAACTGATAAACATAAACTGTATATGGAATCTCTTCATGGCCAATTGGCCATGTTAGCATAGGCAAATGCATATGCACGTACACATATGCATAGAATCTACCAGCCGACGTACAAAAAATACAGAAATGCTAACTGCAGCGTAAAGTAGATAGAAATGCACTTATCAAAAAAAAAAAAAAGGTAGATAGAAATGCGTAAGTCGTGCCATTGAAAGACTCAAACATGAAACATTCAAATTCAAATTCATACATAATATGGAGCAACAGTTTTTGAATTATCTATATTCTAGACCCACGGATTTGTACATATTTTTTTTTATGTCTGAGATTAGAAGTTCACAAAGAATTACTCTTGACCTTGAAGAATTACTATTGACTGCAAAAAAATTACTCTTGGCGAAGAATTACTCCTGGCCGCGATGAATTACTATATTGGCCGCAAAGAATTACGAGAATATCTCCGTGGCCATACTATCATACCATACACACATACAATGAATCCACCATGTAACATAAACACAAATGACAACGAACGGTGAAATGTATAGAGAACATGAATTGCTTATTTGCTTACTATTAAAATTAATTCACCCTATCGATGGAAAACCTAAATTCAATTCAGTTCGCAAAACCAGAGACATAGGAACAATCAATCAGATGATATCGATACAGCAATGCTTGGAACGGTCGCTAAAGCGAAGCCAAGGACAAGGAGTGGGGGGGGTTTACCAGGTTGTTGAGGCGGCTTCAAATCAACGCTAGCGGTGGGCGTGGAGGTGGAGACGGCGTTGGCGTCGCCGGTTTTGAGGGTAGCCGATTCTATCCGCGAGTCGTTTGGAGGGGTTTTGGCAGCGGATTTCCTCGCCGGAGGCGTCTTTATTGCCGCGGCCGGTTTCGGGGTAGTGGAATTCCGAGTCCTCATGATTACGAAGGTAACCTCCGATGACTAGGTTGGTGAATTCGATTTGCCCCACAAGCAATTGAGGAAGATAGAACGAGCGTTCTGTTGGCTAATGCTTATGTCTCACCGCTGGTTAAACGTATGGGGCGGATTAGATTTTTTTATTTTTTATTTTTTTTCCCTTCCGAAAGTAGATGGGGCAGATTAGTTTTAAGGGTACGTTGGGGAATGGGAGTGGAAGTTGCAAATGTGGGACCGCTTTTTCGCCCAACTAGCATTTATACTCAGATCGATTTATGTATGGAATAATAAAAAAACATTTACTACGAATTTTTTTCGTTTTCATGTATTATATGGGCACAATGCTAGTTATGTTTTTTATAATAGATTCGTCAAACCATGCAAGTTAGAACTGAAACGTTATTTTCATTTTCGCAAAAAAGACTGATATCTCCTCTTATGAATTTGTAAAATTTTAACTACAAATAAAATTAATTTGTAATTGAAAAATATATATACAATAAAACACCTAATAATTCTTGGGATGCCCTAAGAATCAGGGTTGGTCCTTAGGTAAGGCCTAGGGCTGCAAATGAGCCGAGCCGAACCGAGTTTTACGATGTTTAAGCTTGTTTATTAAATTTTTAACGAACACGAGCTCGAGCTGAATGAAAACTTAACGAGTCGAGCTCGAGCCGAGCGGGCCTTGGCTTGACTCGAGCTCGAGCTTATTCACGAGCCTTAACGAACCAACGAAAAATTTATATATATCTTTGCATAGGCCTAATACAACCAAAAATATTTTGATTATGAATGTATATATCTTTCATTTTCCTATGGACCAAGCGTATACTGGCGTGCGTGTGCTCTAACCTCCCTTGGTTGACTAGAAAGTGAAAACGGAAAGAACAAATTATGAAATAACAATAAAAATCCTAAACTTAAGTATATATACCCGAGCTCACTGATAAGCACCCAGAAATGTAATGAATGGGCGCGCTAGTGTCTAGGTTTAGTTTAATTTACTCATTAATTAGTTGTTTTTAACTTAGTTGTCTCGTAGAGTTTGTTTGTTTTGTTTTGTAGGAGAATCGCTTAAGAAGGAGCTTTAAAGGCCTAGAGCGTGGCATGGCCTGAGAATGGCCCGATGGCCAAGGCGTGGCCAAGGCGCAGCCCAGGCAGAAGAGTAACGGCCAAGGCGCAGCCAAGGCTGAAGCAGAATGGCCAAGGCTAGATCAAGTGCCGCTCGAGCAGTGCAGCAGCAAGCAAGGCCCCTATCGAGCTCGGCATCGATGGGATAAAAAAAGTTACATCGATGCCTAAGGGCTTATCCAGGAAGGCTGCTATTGGGTTCGGCATCGATGGGATAAAAAAAGTTACATCGATGCCTAAGGGCTTATCCAGGAAGGCTGCTATTGCGTTAAGCATCGATGGGAAGTATTATGATCCATCGATGCCGAAGTACTTAGCGGTTCACTCCTAAGCTGCTCGGCATCGATGGGAAGTATTATGATCCATCGATGCCGAAGCCTTTAGTGTAGCAATCTAAGCCCTTCGCCATCGATGCCGAGGGGCTTAGAGGTGGATCTTCAGAGTATCTTGGGGAATATTCTGTGCGCCAATCAGGGGGATATAAATACTCTGTTATGTCATTATTGCACGATTTGGACAGAAATGTACCCATAATTCTAGATCTAGCTTAGGTTCATTTTTGCTTTTTGCATTGTTCTTGAGTGTTCTTCATTTTCAGCCCTTCAATATTTAATTTTCTGCACTAATTAGTTAGTTTTTGATATTTTTGCCTTAATTAAAGTTGTTACTCGTCTTCCGATCTATCGTTTGATCCATTTTATTTCTAGTCTTGTGTTTTCAATTATGCTTAGTCAATTTTCGCTTGCTCTTATCTTCGTAGATATGCGTGAGTAGTTTCGAGGGTTGGGTCATGGGATGATTAGCATCCCATGGCTTGGGCAAAAATTGCATTTTTCACCAATAAAGCTTCAATTTTTAGATTTGAAAATTAATGTGGGGTTCGGATTCATTTGGGGAATTACCGAGGTGTTAACCTCTTTGATCATGTGTAGGTAGGAGCTTCGCCTACCTACCACGCATGATGCTTAGAGCTCTGTCGCTCGAGGTGTTCACCAAATGAGTTCTAGAGCTAGCTTGATAATCGAATCTCTTTTTCCCGGTTTTGATACCTACAATTGTGTATTTTAAATCGCGTGAATTGGTGAAGAATGTGATTTAGCCTAAGTCATGAGTGCTAGGATTCCTAGACCTAACCTATCTTTTTCCTAGTTAATTCGCTTTTAATTTAGCCATTTTAATTCCACCATTCAAAGTAAAACCAAGTTGACTGGCTAAAAGTCGAAAACATTACTTGCATCTACAAATCCGAGGCAAGCCATAAACTAATTCCCTTGGGTACGATCCCGGACTTCTCCGGATTATTATGCTTCAAATGACGTATTAAGCCCTACGCTTGGGGTAATATTCTTCTTCTGCACGGGAAGATATTTCGAAGCACTCACGAGCTGACTCAAGCCGAGTTTATCCTAGCTCGAGCTCGGCTCGTTTACGAAACGAGCTGAAAAAATCGGCTCGAGCTTGTTCGTTTAATTTTTGAGCCGAGCTTGAATGAGCCACTAACGAGCCAAGCTGCGAGCGGCTCGGTTCATTTGCAGCCCTAGTAAGGCCCAACAAGCCTGAGCTTGGGCCCCAAACAATGGCCCAAAAAGAGTGGCCTTATTAGGAGTGTGTGTGTATATATATCACAATATTAGTGCAACTATTGTAGTTCGTTTAGGGGACAACAAGCCTTTGGTCTTCATTGTGTGGCTCAGTTTGATTTCTCCTCTAACATATTTTTTTAGTGTACATTTTGTCAAAAAGTGATGTCTCGGTGAAAATGTTGTCAATTGAGTGTACATTTTGTCAAAAAATAATGCCTTGTTGAAAATGTTGTCAAGTATCGAACCTAGGTATCGGAAAAGAAACATAAACCATTAAACTAGAGCAAGTTCTTTATTCAACGTGGACTAAAATTTTTATGTATAAACAAACTATTTATTATTTAATTATGTCATAGGACTCCGCTTAACGATTTGATCTGAATTCCCAAATACATTGGCCTGACCATGCTAAGAATACTCAATAATTTCACTCTCTCCATGCTATCAACTCCCCCTCGTCTCTCTTTCTCTCCACCTCTACCCCACCTTCTCCCTTTGCTCTTCATACCCCTCTTTCTCAATCTTAGAAAAAACTAAAATAAAAAATGGCAAGACTTAGGAATTATGAAATTAGAGACTTTCGAACCTAACCACATATATATACATATATATATATAGATTGATTAGTGGTAGAGATAGTTTTAATTAAGTTATTTATGAAATTTGGCATCGCACTCGCAAGTTTGTTTTTAAAACGACCGTAAGGAATGACATTATATTATCAAATTCATAGACCACCCTAAGTCAAATAGAACATGGGAATTTTTGAAGTTACCTCCAAAAATTGCAAGTCGGTTATGGCACACCTCAATAGGGGTTTATTTTGTCAATCTAAGATAAGGCTGTGTGGTGCAGAACATTCTCAATAATTGCATATTTATGTGGGGCACATACAAATATGCAATTGTCACTATTCGTGTTTCTAGATGGAATTCAATGGTAGTTCTAGATTGGAGATCTTGAAAACATGTGAACATACTAAGGAATAAGGTAACACGGTTAAATTTAAATTGGGGATGGTGTTGCGCAGTGGTGTGTGCAGCACCGTACTGCGCACCTCCGAACGGTCTTATCGTGTGTCTGATGGTTCGGATCTCATATCGGTAATGAACGGTTCTCGATCGTTAATTGCCGAGATGAGATTCGAGCTGTCGGATGCACGATCCGACAGCTCGGAGGCGCGTAGCACAGTGTTGTGCATAGCACCAATCCGAAGTCTGGTTAAATTATAACAATGTGAGTGATTACTTTCAAGCTATGTTTTTTTGGACTTGGGGCTGCTGTCCCTTCAAAGGACAGCAACATACTGTCCCGGCTGAGGGGACCCCGCTCCGGTCTCGTTCCGACGATCAGAAATGTTCACTTCGTAGAGCTCGTCGAATTGAACAAATATGTAAAAAAATCAGCTTGATCAGATATCATTAAGTGCCTAATCGAAACCTTTTTGTCTTGAAAAAAATGGATCCGAAACACTGGATCAAATCTACTAGAATCCATTATTGGCAAGTTATATGTGTTCCGATCAAACACTTAAAGATATCCGATCAAATTGATTTTTTGCATACTTGTTCAACTCGATAAGCTTTATGAAGTGAACGTTTTCGATCGTCAGACCAAAATCGGAACGGGACCCCCTCGACCGGAACAACACGCTGCTATCCCTTAAGGGGACAGCAAACCCCCCCCCCCCCCACTCCGTATACCTTTTTTGGGGGGGTGACTATAAAAGCTAATCTTCTTGCTCAAACATGTCTTATGATTTATCACGTGACTTTTTCTAAAAGCACACACAATTTTCCTCTCTACGGGGAGTGAAACAGCCAAAAAAAAAGGAAAAAATGCACTTCATTTTTTGTATTTTAATAAAAAAAATTACACACAAAAATTTTACTAAAGGACAAAACTGTAATGCCATCATTAAAAAAAAGAAAGTGTGAAAAACATTACCCCAACGTTGTGTTTCAAATGTCCATAACACGTCAATTAAGCATACAAAGGAGATCACATTCTAAAACTTGATAATTACTTGCTCAACTTAAACTCGACTTGATACATTTATGCAATACTACTAAAAAACAAGTAGTTACTCGATTTTGATTCATTATCAACTCCTTTACTTTGAACTCAAGCTAAACAACCAATATTTGAACTCGTTAGATCCATACCAAGCTATTCACACTTTTTTTTTCCCCTTATTTACGGTCCCTTTTTATGTTTTTTAGTGTTGAAAGTTTATATATTTTCTTCAATAAATGGCAAAAAAGAGATATTGGATTAAAAAAAAAAAATGAATATCAATTCCTTATTGAATTGTGCTTTCCATGGTTGGTTATTGGCAGGAACGTCCCGTCGTCCCCTGGATTCGCGCACACATTTGTTTCACAGTAGTCTAAAATTCTTAACTGAACGAGCATTAATTGTTGGAGTTATTAATTAGTAATAAGGATACTGACGCTCAGAAAATATACACAAGCACTTCACTTTGCATTGTACATCTCTATTATAAAACAGAACGGTGTGGGGATAAATTATTGGAACGGTTTAGATTCATTTGATCTAAAAACTGTAATGCATCATTACACTTTCCGATTAGGTACCCATAATTTTCACCTAAATTACACAACTGTTATCCCCTTCTAACAGAAATCCGTAGTACCATAGGCACGAATTAACGCTAGTTCAGTATAAAATGAAACATATGCCCTGAAACGAGGCGTGAAAATCAGTTTCCAAATAAAAATAATAATACTAGTCCTCACTACGCGCTAAAACTCTTTAAATACGGTAGAATAGAATAATAGTACTTCACTCCGTAAAAGTAAAGAAACACCGAAAGAAACAAAAGGCTCATCTGTCAAAAACAAACACTGCACAGTACTACTCCTACTATATATCTCAATCCGGAGCAATGGAGGCTGCTTCTAGGGTTTCCTGAGAGCCTGCGCCAATCTTATTAGGGTTTCAATATCTCAATTTGGGGGGAAAAAAAAAAAAAAGACTTCATATCACTGAGAGACTAATATCGTTGTAATTAGGTGGTATTTGAAATCTCTGAATCGTACCTTAAATCGCGTTCCCCGAACAAACTGAAGCAGAAAAGTTATACTCCAGTATTAATGTGTTTAATCAAAGCATGAAGCGATTGGAGAACTCGAAAAGGGTTTCGTGGGCTTCGGGTGCTAAGCTCTGTCAGGTAACGCCCACATTACCTTCAACCGAACGATCTGTAGTGTAGATTATTGGAGACGAATCATATCCTTTGGCCGTGGTTTATTGATTTTGATTTGTTCACGGTGAGGTTATTCTGTCTCAACTTGGGGAAATGTTCACTGATCATTAGTGTTTTCTTTATGGTTTGAGTAAATTATTACAGTAATTAGTACTAGTTGTTTTTATGGCCTCTCTCTATGGTTTTTGTTTAACTTGGGGATATTTTGTTCGCCTTATGGTTTTTATTAGTGAGTTCATGTCATGGGACACTGTTCGACAATCAAATGCGACAAAGATGTAATACTGTTGCTGCAATAGGTTTGTAATGCTCTTCTGATATGGTGATTTTGTTCGGTAGGGGAGGAGAGTTTCTTCTTATCAATGAATGACAAGGTACCGTGCTCAGGGTCTTTTTCACTCATAGTCTCTACCCATTTACTACATATTACCGACTACCGAGCGAGGTTGCTGATTCAAAGTAGTCCAACATTCATTGTCCATTATGTCCACAGGTGGAGGGAGAAGAGGTGGAGTGGGGGTCACTTGACCCTACTGACTTTTGAATGTCTTCATTGATTAATTGAAATGTCGCTCCATGATGAGAATTTGACCCAACAAATGTAGCAGTTTCGCTAAATTATAGTGTTATCTCCTTTTAACTGTACAAATTTCTTACCACGTTCAATAGGAATGGATTATACAAACATGTTTTTCAAATGCCATTACACATTGACAGATTTCATGCACTTTTCATTGATATTTTACCTTTTTTACACATTAACCTTCACCCGAAACGTAATCGCTAGTGTTTTTTTTGTTTATTGTTAATACACATTGATTTTGTAGTTAGCAAATAGAAAAGAGACCAGATTAGTTAGGTATTTACTCCATTGTTCGAAAATCTTGGCTCCGCCTCTAATTATGTCCTCTTAACTTGATCATCCACAATGTGATCAAAATAATTATATACCATTAATGTGCACATCTTAAGTTGCTGTAATGTTCACAAGAGTTTAATTTTACAACCTTCTAAAGATTCTGGAATAATATCAAACAACGCTATGGAGAGGTTT
This sequence comes from Rhododendron kiyosumense, assembly GCA_019656275.1. NCBI lineage: Eukaryota > Viridiplantae > Streptophyta > Magnoliopsida > Ericales > Ericaceae > Rhododendron > Rhododendron kiyosumense. Next base: position 32,202 of record BPLS01000671.1, read on the forward strand.
ACCATTAGGAATTGGAAAAATAAACCCTTATTATAAAAGCAAAGAATGAATGCAAAGAATTTCCATAACATGAGATATTTCAAGAACACAAAGAGAGCTTGATTTTGCTTCAGAATGACAAGGCTTCAAAGTTCAAATCTTAGTTGCACGAAGCGGGAGCGGGTGCGAGAGCGGAAGCGGGGGCGGGAGCGGGAGCGTGGGAGCGAGGGAATATAGAAGCTCCCAAGGTTGGGAGCGTGATCAACAACAACATAACGGAATCCATCTAGTCCCCAATCATTGGGGGTATGGGCAGGGGATGATTGGAGCCAAACCTAACCTTTGGCAATATATGCACAAAGTGGCTACTCTCAGAATACCACTGAAACAGTGGCCCCCCTAAACCTCCAAGAACCGAGGAGCTACAGGGACGTTTTGTTGTAGAACCATGTCCCCAAATCAAAACCAAATGGCATCAGAGAGGACCGGCCTAGAGATCCAAATCAATTTATGTGCACGTTACCAAGCTTCCTTAATTGATAGTCCAGAGCATCAGTATGCACAAAGTAATGTAGTATAGAGTATCCACTTCAAAAGTAAAATCATTTTCAGAAGTAAAAATATGGGCCAATTAGTCCTCTAAGTGTAAGAAATGGGCTAGTGTTACTATACCGTATGGTTTTCTTTTCAAGATATCATGACTTGGGCTAAATATATGAGTTCATCAAAGACCAATTAATAAAGCCAAGTGATAAATCCCTGTTTTTTTTATACAAATATCATGCAAAAGCTCCCATCTTTGTAAGAAGCGAGCTCCCATCTCAACGGGAGCGGGCTCCCATCAAGCTCCTTAGTTGGGAGCGCAAAAGCGGGCTCCTTAGGTGGGAGCGGCACCATTTTAGGAGCTCCCTGCATCTAAGGTTCAAATTGATGTGTCAAAAGTAGTGTTGAGGAATTCTAGAGCTGATGGCTTTGTCGCCTATCAAGCTTGCTATCTGTAGCAAACGATCAAGGATTGTAAACTGAAAAGTAAGCTACAGTTTGCACTAATTTTGCTTGTGTGAAATCAAAATATAACCCGTTGGCAACAAAAACTTTTTTGTTTAATGTCAAATATCTGCATGATCCTATCCTTCATCTCATTTTACTGGCAAATACTTGTTACATTTCCAGAAGTTGACGTTGTCATGAGGAAACTATGAACGCCTCTATTTTAATAATCACATACCATCTAAATAGACTTCAAGTTTATTGGAGAGGCACTTCTGTTTTTTTTTTTTTGGTAAGAGAGGTGCTTCAATGTTATTATGTTTACATGTGCACTAGTAGTGGCCCTAGTGGTTCCTAAAAGGGCATAAGAAAAGAACATTGCTTGGTTAGTTCTGATGCCTCCAATGGAATATTTGTACGGGAAGCTAGTTAGAAAGGATATGATTGATGATGTTAAATGTGTTGGATATAAGCTTTATGTTATTTCGGAGTGTTTGGTTGAGTTGATGACATACTTCTCAGTGTTGATGTTGTGTATGGAATTGGCGATAGGATTGATTCTATAGAACATCTACTTGTGGAGAATTAGAGAAGAATAGTAGCTAAGGATCACTCCTTGAGTTTTTTATGCGTTACTACTTATTAATCATGTAGAACTGGATCACATAGAACCAAAAAGAGCGTAACGGTACTAAAGTTGCCTAAAAATCTTCATAATGAATTGAAAGGTACTTGGTAAAACTTGATTCCTACTTGGTCTTGGACTCTTAAAATTTTAATGGATAAAAACTGTATGAACTCGGGAAACCTTATGCACAGAGATCCAGTAGAATAACTTGAAGGTAAGCCTGCAGTTTAGTCACAATTGCTTTGACCTTTCAAAGAGTGAAACATTGACAAACCAGCATCAACTGTGCTGAGTATTGTATTAAAAGAGTCTCAAACAGGAAATGTAAGTCCCCAATTAGGTACGGCAGTGAAGTCGACAGCATTCACCTCTATTGAGCTTATCGTGGAATACAATTTCTAATGTCAAGGATCTAATGGACAAATATACTGATTTGCTTCGTTATTTGGCTCAGGGACATCTTCAACCGTCTAATGGTCCTGTTCTCGTGATTAAGTGTTTTATATATCCTCAATGTCAAGGTTTAAAAGCATAATATTGATAAAATATGCACAAGAGGTTCGATGCCTAAAACCTATGCAAATTAATAGTAGATCTTGGAATTTCCATGATGTTCTAGAACTACTAAATCAGGTTATATGGGTAGTTTAGAGTCATGACAATGTAATTAGATTGCATGGATATCGAGCACAGGATGCAATAATTGATAGCTGGGATGTATATAGCAAAAGGATATTCATGTTATAAACTGCCAATAAAAAAAATGCTTAAATCATTTGTGTCACCGAATCATTCATAGAAATATTTTCACTAATGAACTTCACCTTCTGTCGGTGTCAAGTTATCATAGTCATTGGACAAGTCATGTGAGAGGAAATTACGAGTTGGGATATACCACTATTTCCAAACCAAACTGAATGAGGCCTCACCCAATTTCTGATAGTATTTATTATATTGTTCCCATGTCAAACAAAAATATAGAAAAAGAAAAGAGATAGGGCTAATAGTTCACTTATCCTCGCCGTGTCTTGTTTCTCTCCTAAATTGCTATAAAAAGGTATGGCTTGATGGATTACCTATGTGTTTTGCAAAATGGAAAACAAGCTAGGGTTCGTAAATATATAAAAACGATGATCCTACTTTTTTGAGAATGTATCTTTCATATATGACATTGGATAGAGGATTAAAAATCTGTTAATGTTTTGGAATGGTATATAGTTGCTTGTAAGAAAAAGTTAATTCTAATGCTGCAATTGTGCATTACTTATTATGTTTTTTGCTGATCAAACAAAAAGGCATAACAACTACGGTTTGAAACATTAAACAATCAAATAATATTGTGCATATTCACGTTAGTATCAATCAAATTTTATACTTCATGGATAATATCGATAGATGTCCATGCGGCTGTATACTTCCATGACATTTCAAACTAAGAATCTGTTTATCTCTGGAGTTACTGTTATGCTATTGTCTACATTTACTAGTTTTTTTTTCTTTCTGCCATCCATGTAGTTGATCTCGTACTATAGAAAGTTTGAATCTATCTGACCAGGTTCAGACTGGCAATAGAAGTAATATATTTACAGCTCTACACCTTGTCTTTGATCAATTTAAGCATGCGGCCTACTTTGAATATGTGGCTACTTATTCCTATTTGTTCTCAACGTATTTCCTATTGTTTCAACTTTTGCAATGAGTCAGAGGAAAGTGAACGAATATTCTCGTGTTTGTTACTGTAGTTTCCTTTGGCCATTCTCAACAACTATCACAACTCATACTGCTGTGGTTTTGTTCTCTATTGGTGATTGAAGTAAGATGTAACTCACCATGTCCTTTGCCTGATATCAGTATATTACTGCTGTGGTTTGTTGCTGGCCCTAAACTTAGCCTTGAAGCAGCTAAGGGAGAAAAAAATACATAATAGATTTGGAAAAGTCAAAAGAAATGTTTTTTAATGGAGTTTTGTTTCGGTTTTAGCTGAATGAAATGCAACTCTTATAGACTTTTTCCTGCAGATTGTGTATGTTGGTTTTAGTGGTATTGTGCCTTCGCTGAGTTATAGTTTCTGCTGTATAAAGAGAGCTCCCACACTATAGTTATACTTCTTACAGTGTGCTTTTATTATTAGTACGGGTCGTACTGCTTGGAATTTCTTTGGAAGATCTGCTGACTATTATGCATGCTATAATTGATGGTTGGCCTGAATGTTTTAAGTTTGATGCTGATGCGTTCTGATCCTTCCTCATCTTTTCATTTGGACAATTATTGTTTGTCATATAGGCTATAGTTGAAATTGGCTTAACCCGCGGGAGAAACTTCCTGGTATGGTTCTTAGACTATAGCCCGGTTTGCGTATAATGCCCGCCTTAAGTTTGTGCATTATATCTCAAACAAAGTTTGAAGTTGTAACATATGAGCTTTTACCTAAGAACTGCTTCAGCTTTATCTACCCAAAGGTGTTGTAAATTGGCAAGAACATGTTCTTGTAAGTGACGGTAAAAATGATCTTTAGCATTTATCTGGGAGTTATTAATTTTATTTCTTTACACAGTGACATATACAAATAAAATTTCCTCGTCTCTTATATGAATGACGAGAGCATAGCATTTATCGATTCGTGGCTGGTTATGTTTTTGCATCGTTTGATCAGCTTTAATTTTGGCTTTTGGATTGTTTGCCGGTTTTCTTTTCTTTCTTTTCCTGATGTGGCTTAGAAATTTTGATTCACCTGGCATGTGATGTTTAATTCCAAGTAGTTTAAGATAAATTCTGGTGATTAAACAGGTAAAGTTCTTTCTATCCAAGGATTGTCCTTCAAAGGTTAGTCTGCAAGCTCAAGATTGTCTGCGAGCAAAGACGTGGGCATCATGTTTGAAAAATGATCACTCTGTCAAGCATCACTCCAGGTTTGAAGGGGGATGTTCTACGGATCCACTACAAGAAAAACCGTCTGACATAGCTCAGATTAAATGGAAATGCCCCCCTAAAGTAAGTAAATATCAAACAGTTCCGGGCTGCCTGTATTGGAACCTAGTAGACATGCTGCAAAAGATACTTCTCCCTCTGTCCCATATTACTGGTGTATCTTTGTTTTGGGATGTCCTTAATTGTATATTCTCTTTGAAAGTAGGTATGAGATTTTGAGATTCCTTTGAAAAGTAAGTATGAGATGTTGGGTTTGCCAAAACTTTCCCTTACGAATAGCTATAAATGTATTTGAAAATAAAAATTAAGCGGTAATGTTGCCACTAATGTCTGACAAACCTCCTTAAAAAGTTGGAATTCCCCAAGGGACTAATAAGAATATAGGACGGAGGGAGACGAAATATGAATATTCTTATTTTGTTTCTGCTCAGAAATCTTGTCCTAAATGGTTTTCTGCTCCCTTAATTAAGCAGTTGGGATTGAGTTATAATTGGCATGTGGTTGCTGGAGAAGAGAGCGAAGAGGCAGAAACTCAAAAGCATAGGGAAATGAGAGTGCTTGAAGCAGTTTATCCTCGTATGTCTGACATTCCTCACAGGTAAATCTCTTGCTCAAGTCTATGTACATTAGGTTCCTTGTCTTGCTGTACACTAAGTTACCTATATTTCCCCGTCTTCCATTTAGTCCCTCCCTTCCGTTGGACTCGCAAGAATACCAACTTGATGATAGCAGCATCCCTATCATCCCGATCACTCCCATCGAAGAAGAAGAGGCAGTAGATCTTCTGTCTGACAAGGCACCACCACAAAATTCTTCCTTTGAAGCACAATCACCAGCCCTTCCCCAAAGTTTGTTATCCATGAACCCTAATGCACCACAAAGTGATCCTCAACCCTGTGTAAAGTCATCTGCCAATGAAAAACCTGAACCTGAGGTGCTACCAGGTTTTCAAGCGGATGTAGGTGTTGCTGTTGTAGCTGCAATAACTGCTATCCTGAAGAGCAAAGAACAGGGAAGCTTAATTGACACTGACTTGCTCATAAAAGTTCTCAGCGACCCAAAAATGATTGAGATACTGGTAAGTGAGCAACCTGCTCCTGACAATGCCAAAACTGAGCCTGTCTATGGGTCAATACCAAGTCTAGTTGCTGAAATGATTAATAAATCTGGGATACTTACAGATACAGGAAGTACATCCATTATGATTAATAAATCTGGGATACTTACAGATACAGGAAGTACATCCATTGCTGGATCAAATGTAGTTACATCCTCAGTTGCCACATCTTCCCTAAGGTCTGATTCAGTAATTAAAAAGTTGGATAATGAACTTGGAGCAGCTGCCAATATAGGAGCTCCAAATCTGACACCATCAGTGGCAGTTCCCTGGCTAAATCCTGATCCAGTGATTGAAAAACTGGTTCAGAAGTACGGAGCACCCATTGACAAAGGAATTTCTGCACCTGTTTCTGGGTCAAAGCCATCCAGTCCAAAACCTGATCCATTGATGGATAAATTGATTCAGGAACACATAGCACCCGCCGATACAGCAGTTGCTGCCTCTGTTTCAGGATCATACCCAATGACATCCAGGTTTCCTTTTCCCAGCCCAAAATCTGTTCCAGTGGTTAAGAAATTGATTCACGAGCGGGGAGTGCCCAATGATGCAGGAAGTGCACCATTTTATTTGGGGAAGCTACTGACACCACCGCCTTTTTCTCTTCCCAACTTAACACAAGAGGATGTAAAGATCAAAAGGATGACCGATGGATATGGAATACTCGATCGCATAGGCAACGAACCCATTTCTAGATCAATGCCATTGTCGAACATGGATTTGATGTCTAGCGCAAGTAAGAATTTGTGCCCGTTATCGAAGATCGGGGACATGGGATTACAGTTCAAGGGACTCTCACCAGATCATGCAAGGCCAAACTTGAGTACATTGCCATATGTGGCACAACCCAGTTCCCTGGCGAAGGCATTCTCACTGGATAGTGCTCCAGTATCTGTATGCTCAGCCATTTCTGCTGCCCCTCCAGTAAAGGACATCAATTATATGAAGAGCCTGATCAGACTACATGGAGATATTCATGAAACTCAGGATTTTTCTCTCTCACAATCTGGAAAATTTGATGTTCACTTTCATGACATGAAACGGGCACCAAGTCTTAAACCTATTGAACTGAAACCAAAGTCTCACGTTCTTCAGAAACCGTGCATCTATTTTAATAGCCCTAAGGGATGCCGAAATGGCTCTAATTGCCTTTACCGGCATGATATTTCTAGAAAATTGCAGCCTGGCAGTGGGTTGGAGATCCCACATGCGAAGAGGCTGAAACTCGGCGGGGAGATCATTGGAAGGACATAAGGGGTTCTCCAAACAACTTTCACTGACAGAGAGCCTTTGACACATCTCTTTCACCTTTGCCACAGTTTTGACACTACATTTTTCACATTTGCAAAGCATGAAGAAATTTCCACAGATCAACCTTTTATGCTGCGCTACATAGATTTTACAGGGGGTTTTCACCAATGTGCAGATTTGTTTCCTGATACATCAGATTGGCACTAGAATTTTGCAATTTTTGAAGAGATCTGAGAAATTCTTTTCTGCGCCTTCTAAAATCTTAAAGTTGGAACTAATAGCTACCAATTAAAGTTATGAACACTGGTAACGATGATTGAAGATATTCATGATATGAAAATAGCAGTTCTGAGAAGCTCTGAACAGCTTAACTGAGCTGAAGAAAATGAGAACTTGAGGGGCCAACGAGGGACCCAGAAAATCTAAAGACCAGAGCTAATTCTGGATGCGGTGTCTATTTCTTCGAACTGGTAAATCGAATCCTGCTGGGATTAAATATGTGAAAATGACTTGTATGTCTAAGCAAGAAGCCAATTTGATTTTGATGAATATTATTGGCCTTTGCTTTTGTTACAACACTCCCAGGATCTTGAGAATTGTCAATCGAATTTTTTATTTTTTTTGAACATTGGAAATTTCATTATCAAGCCAAACGACACTAACAAAGCGATTTCATCACAATTGTATTTGTATGGAAAGAACTACTCCATAACCACCTCCACCTAGACATGAGCATTTTAGGCTAAAAAGTACAAACTCAAACAGCACAGACTGCAATCAGCAAAAATAAACAGCGCATACTGCAAACCAATCTTAAAATACAATTCGAAAAACAGTGCAGGACAAGGAAGTGGAGGTAGAACCCCCAATAAATGGGTAGCTCAAACCAATAGAAATGAAGACAACCCCAGAGAAAAGTTCCATAAAGGAGAAAAAAAAACTCCATCAAGGGAGGAGAGTAACAAAACAACAGAAAAAAACTCCAAACTCGTCAGTGTCGGTTTCAGTATGTGGGGTGTTCCACTTTATAAAAAGTTTTTTTTTTCAAATAAATGTAATTTTAAATTCAAATATAATGAAAGTGAAAAATATTTTTTTAATATTTTTTGCACCGTTTAAAAAATCTTAATGAGATCTATCAAACAAAATTCATATTGATAGAAAAATTGTTTGTGCAAACATATATTTTTTGAGCTTAAAATTACCAACTTTTTCTAAAAGTTATTTTTCAGATGCTACATACATTACCTTATTCCACTACACCATCCACTACGTCTTTTGTAGGGTCCACTTCAGATCCCACAAAAATACAAAAAAATACCCATAAATTTTAAAATAATATTTTATGGGATTCTGTAAAAAATCAGCTCCAACAGACATCGGTAAATATTTTTTTTAATTTGTAGGGGCAAAACTGCGCAGTTGAACAGTTTCGCCCCTACAAATCTAGAAAAAATACTTGCATATATCCGTTGGAGCTGATTTTTTACAGGACCCCATAAAATATTATTTTAAAATTTATGGGTATTTTTTTGTATTTTTGTGGGATCCAGAGTGTTCCCTATAAAAGATGTAGTGGATGATGTAGTGGAATTAGGTTGTGTACGTAGCATTTCTGTTTTCGGAGAAACCGGAACACAGTCTACTCGCCCGTCAGAATCAACTCCAAACTCGCCAGAAAAAAACTACGTCAGAATCAATTTCGAACTCGCCAGAAAAAATCTCGTCGCTGGAGTGAGCGGCGGCCGCCAGATCTAACTGAAAAGACATCACAGAGGAAGAGGTATGGGAATTCTGTCAAGCCATTTGATGCAAGGAATTCTGTCCACCTAACATTGAGAATGCTAAACTCCTCAATTCTCTACATGATGACTACATCTATGAGGGTGAATATATAATGCAGCGAGCGAAGATCTCATAGCCGACCACTAATTTGTAGCGAAGATCTCCGTCGGTAATCATGGCGGAAAGTGAACCTCATAAACCAAAGCCTCGCCCAATCGTCCGAATTGGCATTTTCCTCATCTCTCACAGCCTCCTCTTCAGGTACCCTCTCTACCTGAACACACACCCGCACAAACACATGTACATATATGTGCGTGTGATGTCTGTATATAGGTTTCGAGTTGGATTTGTGATTTGAGTTGAATGTGACAGTTTATACGGTGAGTGCACTGACTGAGATTTACTATTCTCGATTTCAGCGTCGTTTGCTGCGCCGCAGGGGTTGTGGCTCTGTTGCTGTTACCTGTCCTCGCCAAAAACACATACATCTCCGAAAATGCTTTAATGCCTGGTCAGTACATTTGTCTTTCATTTTTGTCTGATTTATTGTTTTATTATTATAATATTTTATTTTGCTCCCGTGCGGGTGCCCCTCTAAGGCAGAACGCTCCCCTACTGATGGAGTTTAATACGAAGAATTGTGAAGTAAACCAAATTTGATACCCGCAATCAGAATTTGTTTTATATGTTAGAGTTGTGGACCGACTTTCATCATGTGGGAGTTAGAATTAATTCCCGTGTATGGACTTCTATCCATGTGGGGATGGGGGCATACTTGTATGACTGTCGTGATACTATACTGAAACTAGTTGAGTATGAGTATCATGCAACACGTATTAGGATTTTGTTACTCCGTGTGAACATATATTGGATTATGGATGAGCCCAGTATTGCAGTGGGGTAGTGTTTGTAGACCATTGTGATAAGAAGACACGGGAAATGTAGTGCTAAGTAGTTGGAATTAAAATGCAATGCTTTTGAGAATCGAATTCGTACATAATTCTGTTTTGATATAGGATTGTAGGACGGTAAGGAAGGATTAAGTCTAAGAGAAGAAGCTAATTTTATTTTGTCATCTGTGAATGAGTCTTTTGTCAAGAAAATTCACTTCACTTTTGGTTACTATTAAAACTTAGGAATTTAATTTGCCTTCCAATTTTGTTTATCCTAACGTAGCTTCACGCTTTAATTGGAAAGTTGGATTGCAAATCTTAGAAGGGAAATGGGAACGAAAACCATTTCCGTATGTTTTCTGTCTTAACTTGAAATATTTTGAATAATGAGCATTCTTGCATACTTATATTTCTCTAGGTAATGTTGATTTGGAACATGCAGATAAGATAATTTTAAGCAGATTAATAATATGAGTTGTGGAGCAAGAAAAGAAAAATTGCCGTGATTTTTGCTATAAAAGAAAACAAGCTATTGCCACAAGCAATTTGAGGCGTTAATTTTGCTTCCTTGGTTGAATAATCTTCAGTTGATACTTCTGTGTCTTTTCATAGTTCTCATTGACTACTTTGATTGTTTGACCTGATGTGTCTGCTGACTGTACCTTACATGCTCCTAAATCACAGGCTCTGCCCACCCCATGCTTTCCTCTCAGGATGTGTCAGAGGCAAATAAATTTGTACATGATATAACCAATTTGAACTTGAAACCTACTGGCGCTAGCATGTAGGTGCTTTCTCCTCTAAATGCTTTATGGTGGTTACCTTTCTGTGGTTTATAACTGCAAGTTTGTTTATCTTTTGTGGAGCTCGATAACTTTTTTGTTTCTAATTTTCATTTAGTAAGTTGTTCTCTTGGATCATGCCAATGGTATGGAAGACTTAAATGAGATACTTAGTTATGTTTTAGTTTTGTGAAGTTACATTGCTCCTCTCATGGTCTCACCCATGTAGTTTTAAGTTCTACGCATAGTACGAATATTACATTCTTTTTCATAGCATCTATGCAATTGTGCTTGTGGTGTATCTATGATGTCCCTTTGCATATGATAGTTATGTAGAAACAAAAGGAAAACCTTTGCATATGATTCTTTATCAGTTTTCCGTTGTCGCACCATCTCCTAATGGGTGATAAGTTACACTAGCCATTCTTAAGTATTCTGCCCGGATGTTGGTTTTCTCTTGCCATTAGAAACTAGATCCAAACGTGTGTGGAATCCTTGAGAACTTGAAGTGTTAGGTAACAAATGCATTTATAATGGTTGTACTTTTTGTATCTTGATACGTCGCCATGTGCTGCGAAGTAACAAGTTAGATCCTTGAAGCCATATGATTTTTGCAACATCTCAACGAGTGTGATTATCAACAAAACAATTCTTGAGCGCTTATTGATGCTTTTTGTGTGACACCACACACTTGCAACCCCACTGGTTGCTGACTTGCTGTTTTGCTATTTTCGTCCTTTTCCTTGCTTTGATTGGAATGCAAGATCATAATCTAGAAGGAACTGGTCATCTGGGAATTTTTTTTTCTACTGGTTTGTGATTTTTCTGTACATATTCGTTGCATTATTCCATTGATGCTCAGTTTCGTTAAATGCTTCTTTTTACCCCCATTGAGCAGAGGAATCCCGGGGATGGTAGCACAGCATATGGAGGGCTTAGGTGCTGAAGTTAGTTATCACAAGTTCCACCCTGAATTAAATAACTTTCATCCACTGCACTTTTTTTCTGGTCCTGACCATGGAAAAATCCAAGAGAACTGGACTTGTTTGTCCTATGGCATCAATGCTGTTGGAATTATAAGAGCTCCACGTGGCGATGGGAAGGAAGCTATTGTATTGGTGACACCTTACAATTCTTTGAATATCTCACTAGGTGAGGCCTTATCATTAGGCATCGCATCCTCAGTATTTTCTTTGCTTAGAAGAGTAACTTGGCTCGCAAAGGATATTATATGGCTTGCTGCGGATACACAGCATGGAGAATATGCCGCTGTTGATGCTTGGCTTAGAGATTATCACACCCCTATATTTGGTGGTTTGGAAACACTAAATCCTGAAACGTTTCAAGAAAGAAGTAATTCTTATGAGTTGAAAAATAGCCCGGTTACTGAATCAGATATATCCGATGTTTTTAGACGTGGTGGGACCATGGCTGCCGCCCTTGTCATTAAGGTTTCTGATAGAAGCATGGAAGTTGAGAGGGATACACTTAGTATTTATGCTGAGGCATCCAATGGGCAGATGCCCAATCTTGACCTCATCAATGTTGTGAACTACTTGGCAGTACACGGGCAGGGTTTGCGTGTAAAAGTGGAGAAATTGTGGTCTTTGCATGACTCTAAGTTGCTCAAGGCTCTGGGTCAATTTTTTGAGTCAATAGGAAAAGTCGCTAGAAAATTAAATCCCGAATGGAAATTTGGTGTCCCTGTTGCAGATTATATTGAAGGCACCGCTACGCTTGCCAGTTCATTATATCGCCAGGTAATTACTTCTTTTTTTCTTTTCTTTCCCATATGTTTTGTAGTTCAGATGGTGGGTTTCATGCCTTTTAAAGTTGCAAAACAAAGTGTAATAAATGGGGTATCCATCTTTGTTACTGCATATTGAGGATTTACGGACTATCAGGGAACTTATTAGGGTTAATAACCTACTTAGGGGCATGATAGATTGTTTGATTCTTCTGTTAGTACACCTGATTTTTAATCTCTATTCATGTATTCTGCTGTTAGGCATTAGGTGTTCCTACTGGTTCCCATGGTGCTTTCCGAGATTATCAAGTTGATGCAATTACTTTGGAAATTTCACCCACTATTTCTCCATACAACAAGGGCAGGAAAACTGAGTTTCTTCTGCGAGGTGGCAGGTGAGTACTTATTTACATCTTGCGTGTCCATAAACTATTTTGTCAACTACTTGACTCAATATCTATGCAAAGGTTTCGGTGTGAATGGCTTGCAAGTTGTGGGACTGGCTTAAACTCCTTCCACTATTTTGTTTAGCAATATGCGCTCAGGTTATTGTTCCATAAAAGGGCTACAGAGGGTTTTGATGCATACTGCTATGGCATTTTGTATCCGTTTGCTTGCCACTTTTCAAGTTTTTTGGTTGCTTTTTTTCCTTTTTCTTTTAACCTTCATTAGGCTGTTGTATGTTCTCGTGCAACTATGCTTTTCCTTTTTCTCGTTGCCTTGTTATTTGGGGCCTGTATAATTCTATTACGACATACTTCCCTATGTCTCCATTTATTTAGAAGATGTTTTTTTTGGTCGTTTGAGAAGTAATACCTAATCAATAGAACCTATACCCCAGTCTAAACACCAAAATATCTAATATGTCAAGAATTTGATCAAGGGAAGGATTGGTCCCCTCAACTCACAACTAAACAAACTAGAAGAAAAATATTCTTCATTCTTTTGGCAACGTCATCTCGTCCCCATAAAAATATTTTGAAGATGTTTTGACAGTCAAATTCGGAGTATAATAGTATATTGTTGGGAAAAGATGTTTAGTGATTATAGTTTTCTGTGTCTCATTGCAGGTTGGTTGAAGGAGTGGTACGGTCGGTAAATAACCTTCTAGAGAAGTTTCACCAGTCATTTTTCTTATACCTCTTAACCTCTGCAAACAAGTTTGTGTCGGTTGGGGTGTACATGATTGCTTTTGCGCTGCTTGTTGCTCCCCTACCCTTGGTTGCAGCTTCACTTTATTCTGATGGTACCAAGCAAGATTTTAGTTCAGAAGAAGACAAGCCCACGTCTTCTTCAGCCTCTGTTGATGCCATCACTTTTAAATCATGGAAATGGCTTCATGCAGCAAAAACCGTGTTTGTCATTTACATATGGAGTGCCGTCGTTACATTGCTTCCTTATATCATAAGTCAAGTACCTGATTGTACACCAACACATAGCCTTATAATCTGGATTCTGCTTTCAGTATTCAGCCTTCTCTTCTTGCGCTCAATCTTGGGTTTTTCTTTTTCATTCATCAGTGTCTCTCAACTTCAGGATAAGGAATGGGCTCTCTTGAAATCAGTGACAATTTCGGCTGCATTTGTCGGTCTTTGTCTAATGTCAGTCATCAATTTTGCCACAGCAGAAATTGGAGCTCTGTTGATTGTGCCCATGTGTTTGATGGCTACACCTTTGATTGTCGATATCAAAGCTTGGTCTCCGAGATCTCTCACTAGGGCAGCATGTAACCTTCTGTTGACATTTGTTGGGTTTCCTCCCACTGCATACATCGTTACAAAAGGTCTGTTCGAGGGTTTTGGCAGCGTGAATGTTGGTGACTTCTGGAATTGGGCTGAGTCCCTTTGGATGTGGAACAGCGCAACATATCTCTACGTATGTATGGTTCACCTTCCTTGTTGGGCGTTGTGCGTTTACATTTTGCTGCATCATCATTGACTCGTCTCAGTTGCATGCGATGCTTGACTTGAAATTTGTAATAGATAGGGGTAAAAAAATAACCTCCTGAAGTTTAGACTAGTCTTTTTAGGGTTAGTGGGATTGAACTTATGAAACCCCTGCTGGGTGTTTCCTCGTTGTGATGGACACGAATATCTTTTCCTCTTGTTCAAGAGAGAATTGTTGGAGAATTTTAGTTTGGATTTCCTCTCTTCTACCATCTCTATCAGGTAAGGTGTGTTTGCTTCCAAATATAATATGGGTGGTGGTATGGGCATCTTTTTCTTAGGATGAAGGGAATCAAACCTACTGCGATTTGGCAAAGGACTTTACTGTCCGCTCTTTCCCACACTGTCACAGTGTCAAACCCGAATGACTCAGATACTATATGATTAAGAGTTTTTATCTGCTCGCTCCTTAGTGGGGCATAGAAGGATACGGTGAATGATTTGTTCCGAAATTCATTGTTTGTTTGGAGTCTCTATGGTCATGTCTAAAGGAGGTAGCTACGCTGTTCCTCCCCACCTTCCACCTTTAGGATCAAGGAGGAAAAAGGAGAGAGGGAATCAAACCTCCTTTTCCCTGGAATAAGAGTTGGAAAAGGTTTTGCTTCTAGCTTTTTGTGTAGTGTAGATTGTACTGACAAAAAGGAGGAGATTGACGAAGACCTGGTGCCTTGCTGACTTAAATTATGCTACCTTTTTTTTTTCTTGGGTTACAAATAAATTATGCTACCATGCTGCCAAGCGGGGTGCTTGGTAGCGGTTCGGAGCGGTCGATCTGGCCGTTCATCTCAGCAATCAACAGCTCTGATCAAGATCCGAGCAATGGATGGTTTAGATTTTTATAGCTCGGATTAGATTCGAGCCGTGCGTGCCGAGATGAATGACCGATGGCTACTGAGTAGATTTGTCTTATAATGAGATGTTGGTGGATAAAGAGTTTATATCGATGCTTGCGTCGTGTAATTGTTCGAGGGAATTGAAGGTGAGGGGGTTTAGAGGGTTGACAAATGCGTCCGTGGTTTCGATGTTTAAGGGCTGCAAGCAGTTGGAGAGTGTAGATATAAGGGATTGTCGTGGGATCGAGGCAGAGGTTGTTGAGTTATTTGTTTTGAATTGTGTGGGGCTGAGGCAGATACACGTTGATGAAAGCAAGCTTTCAGATGTTACCAGGTCGTGGGCTTCGAAGAAGTTCGTTGAGGTTGTTGTTTGATTGATGATTGGGAAGGAGGAGAACAGAAGAAGGGCCATTCTATGTTTTTTTAGACTTGTGAATTGATGCAGGTAAATATCTCTGTACATTATCATTGTCAAGTGTAAATCTTTCTAATAAGAATGTACCAAAATTGGATACACCAATAATGTACATTTCATGGTCCTCTACGTTTAAGTTGTTTCAATTGTACTTGTTTCAAGACTATGGGTTGTGTCTGTTTCTTTTTTAGCTCTGCCTATGAGTTGTGTCTATCAGAACTTAGAATATGCATGTACCTTTGTTGGAGCGGCTAATTAGCATTTGGCCATCATTTCTTATCTTTTTTATTAAGGATCGTGGCGTTGGACAAGCTTAGTCCTTTACCTGAGTGGTTTAAGTCCATTTTGCTGGGTGCCTTTGCTCAGCTGATATAGGTGCTTCTATGTTTTTTTTAACTCATTGGATGAACTAATTTGTTGGTCCCTTCTTGGCCATGATTAATGCTGTACCACTGTTGCTTTGTCACAATGATGTTGCAATTTGCAATGGTTATATATCTCCATTTTCATTTACTTGCTTCTATACTTGTTTTGAAACTGACTGTAGAATTTGTGTCTCTGAATATGGATGTATGATGTATCTTTTTCTGACATCGTAAATTAGCATATGAACACCACTTCTATCTTTACCATTAGGGATGAAGGATTATGGGAGGAAATTTATGTCTCGCATCAGATTCTAATTTTACAAGTTCATTGTATTGGGCATTTTGATGTTGTTCACGAATCAAGCTCCAAGGGGTGTCCCTGACTTGTTAAGAGGTTTTCCTAGGAAGTTTCAGATAACAATCATAGCGGAAATGGAACATAACAATGTTAGTAGTAGGCGTAGCAGTTTCGTTTTGAGATTCTCAGAGAAAAAGACTTGGTTGATGTGGTACCTTCGCCGTGTGGGAAAAAAAGGTGGTACCTTCATTGTGAGAGGGAATGGAAATTGAGAATTATATTCTTGGAAGTGTTTGGTGCAGAAGACGGAGACTACCAAGCAACAATAAAATCTACCTGTTGGTCCTAGAACCAGACCCCTGGCACCTTATGCATGGCTGAGGCTACCTCAGCAGCATGTACTTTTTTTAGATAGAATGTGGTCTAGATCTTATGCAACGCACTTTCTTCACATAGAGCTGAATTTCCCTTGTGATCGAGATTAGGACATTTTCTGCCAAGACTGCCTGAAAGCGCATGAAGATTTTATGCCATATTCTTTCTGGGAAACATGCAGCGCAGCTCATTATTGCGGCTGCAGTGGCCATCTATTTGATTGGAAGTTCTAATGTGTTTATGAACTGTTTATTTGAAGTACTTTGAAGGCTCTTAGCCTGAAGGCACCGAGCTGGACTAATGCTTTCTTCAACTAAACAGTGCTATGTTAGTGCAAAGCAGTTGATTTTATAGGTCCATCGAAACAGCCTCGCCCCGGTAAAACACAACCCTCGCCCCCGAATATTTTATAGCGATGCTTGCATCGTTTAATTGTTTGAGGGAATTGAACGTGAGGTGGTGTAAAGGATTGACAAATGCATCCGTGGTTTCAATGTTTAAGAGCTGTAACCAGTTGGAGAGAGTAGATATGATGCATTGTTGTGAGATCGAGGCAGAGGCTGTTGAGTTATTTGTTTTGAGTTGTATGGGGTTGAGGCAGATACGTGTTGAAGAAAGCAAGCTTTCAGATGTTTCCAGGTCGTGGGCTTCAAAGAAGTTCATTAGGTTGTTGTTTGATCAATGATTCGGGATTGGCCTTCTTGGCTGAGCTGATAATTTGTTGTTTCCTTCCTTGCTATGATTAATGCTGCACGTGCACCAGTACTGCTTTGTCGTAATGATGTTGCAATTGGTATACTTGTCCGTTCACCTTCATTGTTTTACTCTGTGCATACTTGATTGAAGAATAAATTTAGAATTCATGTCTCAGAATATGCATGCATGATGCATCTTCTTTTGAAGCTGTTAATTAGTTTCTTGAACCAAACTCTCTATCTTCCCTTCAATTAAGGTTTATGCTGTTGAACTAGCTCCTTTGCACAATGAGAGGGGGTTCATGATAGCCATGAAATTCTAGTGTTTACCGGTTTCAATTTATGTGGCACTTTGATTTTGTTTGAAAAGGTAAGAGGGTTTTACTAGGAAGTGTGAGATAGTTACAATCACAAGGGAGATGGAACATAGCAATGTCGCAGAAATCTTTGTAGCACTTTCTTTTTGGGATTGTCTCAGAGATGAAGACTTTGTTGATGTGGTACCTTGAGAGTGAGAGGGGAGTGGCATTGAGAATTGAACTTCTCGGATGTGCTGGGTGCAGAATGCAGAGACTTTTAAATCACTATGAAATCTACTTGTTGATCTCTGAATTTTCGGTAGCAAAGAAGTTCTTCTTGTTTCAAGGTGGTGTGACATTGATTAGTCAGCTTTTCTTCGAGAATGAAAAGGTTTCGAGAAAGGTATTGGCCTTGGCTCTTTTATATTCCCTCTGTGAGCGAAGAGCTGTCTTTTTCTTCAAAATATAGTTCCGAAAACCTCTTTGTTCTAAGTGTTAGCATTGTCAGCTAACGTGTCCTAGGCAATTAGGGAAATTCATGTTTCGAAAATTGACATACTACTGTTTCATACTGTTTATGAAATCAGGGCGGGTGGTCCACGCAACTTCAAGTCTAAGGGGTGTCACAATATTACTGGTAGTTATTAACATGGGACAGTCATCAGAATAAATTCTAGGGAGTTTTCTAACTGAAGCATCAGGGAATTTGGTTTTCCAGTTACTCGGTCAGCAACTCAGCATTACAAAAAGTCATTGAAAGTTAATTTCGGACCCGAACGCCCAAGGTCCAAAACATTGCAGTCCTTGATATGAAAGAAATCTGCTCTGATTGATGGTCTGGCCTGGAGAGCAATGAAGTGAGAGAAATCTATTTCTTCCCAGAGAAAGAATTGCAGTCAATGAAAGAACCGATGTAGTTTCTTCTGTTTTCTGGTTTTCTTCAGTTCTGTTGCACAGGAAAAAGAAATCTACCCATTGATCCTCAAATTAGACCCGGACACTTAATGCATGGCTACTCATGCAACCTCAGCAGCATGTACTCTTTTGAGATAGCATGTGTGTCTAGAGCTGATTTACCCTATATTGTCCTGGAATTGGACAACTTCTGCCAGGAGGGCCTAGAAGCGCCTGGGCATTTTCTGCCATATTCGAAACATGGACTGCAGTTTTCTTATTGTTAATGCAGCTGCAATGGCAATCTTATTGATTGGAAGTCCTAATCTGTTGTTGAAGTGTTAATTTGGACTTTGGAGTGCTTTGAAATCCACAAGTCTGAAGGCATAGAGGGTGACTAATGCATAGTTTCGGAACTTTTTTTCCTTCGACTAAAAGTGCTAATTGTTTTCAAATGGGTATACAATGATGAACGTAGTCTACTGCAATCGAAAGGAATGGAATAGATACACCATCGCTCAGCCAGACATGAATGTGGAACATATTGATCTTTTATTATCTTATTAAAAAGTGGGAAAGACCGAGCACATTGGTACCAAAAAAAAGGAATTATTATGGGCATACTACAAAATGATGAATCATCGTCCACTATTCCAAAATCACAGACGAAGAATCTGGCTGAAAGTGGGGGCTCCTCGCCAGTCGCCACCGCGAGATATTCCTCTTGTGCAGCCCCAAGTAACTCTCCAATTACAATGATCTGATGAAGGATGTTAGAGAGAGAAAAGATTCTTCTAAAAAAGGAATAGTAAGACCCATATCTTGACAGAACCCAAACTCCTCCTCAGCACTTTGTAATAGACTCTGAAACTGAGGGTAACCCAGCCATGAAATTGGTACAATATATCTGCTTCTGTTTTCTCCCACATATACGGCGAAATGACCTTCAGGTACATCCTCAGGAAGTCCATAATTTTCTTCATACTTCCTCCCAAAGCTTGACAATGATCTTTTGATGATTTGTTTTAGGGATGCTGTCGATGGAGTTTTGTTGAGTTTCTTGAGAGCCATGTTGGATATACACGAAGATGACTTGGTCTATGAGAGAGAGAGAGAGAGAGAGAGAGAGAGGGAGAGGGGTGGTTGTTTGAAGGGGCAGAGGTACATATTTTATATTTATGGGAGAAAATTAGGAATTGGGGATGGTGCTGTGCAATAGTGTGCGCAGCACGGTACTGCGCACTTCTAAGCCGGATCGTGCATCCGACGGCTTGGACCTTATCTCGGCAATAAACAACCCTCAATCGTTAATTTCCGAGATGAGATCCAAGCCGCCGTCGGATGCACGATCTGACGGCTCAAAAGTACGCAACACGGTTACACAGCACCAACCCGAAGTTTGGAAATTAGATACTCTTTGGCCTACCCATTAATTGGCCATATCCTCGATCCATTGGCCGTATATCTAATTTCTTGTCTGTCCTAAGACAGACTTGTACACATCACGTACCAACCCAACCCAACCCAACCCATGCAAGCAACGAACTAAAGCATACGGCAAAAAAAGTACAGTATTTGTCTGCTACTATAACTCTTTGTTCTAGTTTGAGTACGTGCTTACACTTGGGCAAGGGGGGTCTATTGACCCCATTCCATGGAAATTTTTTGTGAGGAGTAACGTAGTTTTGAAGGTATTTCTGTAAACTTGCCCTATAAGATATGTTCTCCAAACATTTTGGCTTTTATATGTGTTGTATATGCTTGACGGTTTGACTTCAGTGCGATCAAATTCTGGTTCCGCCATTGCTTAAAAAGGTACTAGTACATAGTAGTAAAGTGGATTCCTTATTTGTAGCTAGCTAGTGGTGCACACAACGAGATTGACATGCACGGTTTTTTTAAAAATTCAATCGATAGCAGAAGTACTACTACTGCTTTTAATTAACGGCTCCAAAGAGGGTAGAATCTCGGATCAAAAAAAAAAAGAGGGTAGAATCCAAACCCGACCATTGTACTTGTAGAATTTTGATCAAAATCAAACCAGAAGAGATTGATTCAATTATAGCCTATGAGTAGCCATAGCATCCTCCAAAACTTAATATAATATATATCCCGCGTGCACTAAGAAAATTATAGCCTATGAGTTGTACCGGTCCATAGCATCCTCCAAAAACTAACTATGAGTCGTACCATACACTTTCAAGATACACGTACCTTACGTAACCTACCAAAAATTTCATCTCACAGCAAACATATAGATCATGTGCACCATGAAAATGCTTAGCACATAAGATTAATTTTTTTGCCATTAGAAGTTAGAACAAACTTGTGAAGGAAAACAAAACACCAAAAAAAAAAAAAAAAAAAGGACAGATTGTGACTATGAATTCCAAGACAAGAGACGTCCAAACAGGCCCTACATGTTTGGATCGTACCTCCAAAATGAATCAATTCCGTATATTAATTTGTATAAATTAATTAAGCATCGGATGATCATCGATATTACATGTTTCCACATTTTGCATTGAAAGTAGGTGCAGCTACTTCAAAAGGATAAAAGAGACCCAAATTCCTTGAACTGTCTGCATCTTATTCCAAACCCTAGTCTAGTATTTGGCTGATGATGCTATCCTAACCAAACAATTTTTTTAAAAAAAAGTTGTTATTCTACTGAATAAAAAAAAAAAAAAAAAACTTATTCCAGATTATACAGGCCCACCACCACAAGATTTTTTTGAACGCATATGCACCATCCTAAAGAATGAAAAGGACTTCGATCCTTGGTGTCAAAAAATCATGTGTTGCCACAGCTTATGCCACAACTGCTGCACAACATATATTGAGCAAATGGAACAAAAAATAGATTTCTTGCATAACTGAAGAAAATTGAACATGTAAATAGAAACAGACAGCATAACAAAATCACATTTCCAAGCTATTTACATTTACCATACCATTCCTTCATCCAAAGGTTACTTCTCCCTGCGTTATTTACAAGTTCTGTTCCTTAAAGACAAGGTTACATAGATTTGCCACACTCTTAATGAATACGCTAAGTTACAAAGAAAAAGAAATCAGATGAAGTTGAGCTACTACTTCAACAAACGAACTATAACCGGAAAGGCTGCCATGTTTGTTTCCATGCTAATGTCACCAGCGGTATTGCTATCATTTCAGGTTTTCAAGGAAAAAGTTCAACAACGCCGAAACTTAAAGCTTCTCTGAATATAGCCCAGTGTTAACTCCCCTCACGGGGATATAAATACTAATCAATAAATTAGCCCGAAAAAATCACCATTCACCTTCCTTTTCGAAGAAATGCTAACAACGAGACGAAAACGGAACTTGCTGCAAGTTTTCAATTTTTCTTTACCAGACAATTATAGAGGACAACGTACGGATAAAAATAATTTTTCCAGTCACTCAAATGCCACATTGGTAATTGTTAGTTACAAACTTCAGTCATTTGGCCGTGACAGAAGGAAGAAACAAAAAAGGTCCCCCTCAATCCAGGATAGCGAGGAGTTAGATAAAAGCAGAAGACAGAGAGGGGAGAAAGAAGGCACGCTAGGCTTAGTATTAATTCTAGAAGTCAATAATCCACTATCCTTGTTGGGTAATTCTTTACATTTCAACTGACAAGGAAACTCCAAAAAGTTAGGCATAACCATGCCTATTCACGAAACACATGCTGGTTCCAGTGGATGAGGCACCCCATCAGTCACCATTTGTCTTCTCAGCATAACAATACGAGATTGCACCTGGGACATGGCAGATGTCATCAGAAAATTCTGTCCCAAGGGTTTACAGAAATCGAAGACTGTCCAAAAATCTTGACTTCAGCACAAATAATACAGCACAAAATGCAACCACGTGAACAAAAAAAATACAGAGACCATCTGTGAAGACATTAACATCCTGCCTAACCAACATTGCACCACAGAACAGTACAGATAAAGGAAAAACAACAAATACAAAAGAAACTGGACTATGTAGCTTCTCCAAAACTTAGCCATGTTTTTTAGAGAGTGTTTGGGGAAAATACTTTGGTGTGAATTTGTCATGGAAAAGACAAGGGGAAAAATGAAACAAAAGAACAAATCCAAGGAAGAGATACAATGAAGAATCAACAGATGCTACACACCAAAACACATCACATTGAATAAACTAACAAAGCAACATGGGGGTGTCATAGGGACTTTAAACTCAACTCCTCAATATTCCATCTATATCAGTGGGTTCTAAATGGGCTCAACAATATGAGCTGCACGCAAATAAGTTAGACAAAATTGTTGCAAAATGAAATCTTAATTGGGTTGTCAAAGCAGGTGGATAGTAGAATTAAGAGTGGGGGGACGTTGTTTAAAGTGTTGTCTTTTCTGTGGGTTTATTGCCACCACTATAAGAGGTGTGTAATGAGTTGCAAAGGCAACTGTTTTGAAACTCCTATACATAAGTATGTGTCAAGATGGGGTTCCAGGGTTTGTGTGTGTAAGAGCAGCGACCATATTGAGTTTAAGTGTGAATTCAATAGTGTGAAATCCCTCTCCCACACCCTAATCACAAAAATAGGTTACCTCCAGATGTGAGACTTCATATCCTTTTGATAAAAGGGAAATAGACTAGCCATGCACAATTGATTTTGTGTAACATAAGCACATTGAGGCTTGAGCTCACCTCAAATCTGAATAGTCATCGACAAACTAAAAAAGAAGAGGGCAAAGTAGAGAAAAGTAACTAACTGGTTCTAACCTGCTGACGAGCTGCTGCCAGTTTTACTAGCTCATCTGTATCTGAGAAATTTATGAACCACTGACTAAGCAAATGGTCTGTAGTATTGCCTTTCTTCTCCTCATCCTCATGCTCAATCGGTACTGCAAACGAACCTCAAATCTAAGCACAAAGAAATTCTAATAAAGATAGAGCATATAGCATGACAAACCAAGGACTTTTACCAGGGGGCAGGGCAAAAGTAGCCAGAAGCCTAGGCATAATTACAGCTGGATGATTCTGTACACGAGCAAAGAAAGCCTCTGAGGGGTCAGGAAAAACAATCTCATCATAAGATTCCACAACAACAGGTTTCTTTGTTGACAGAGGACAAAATTCCTCTTCAGCATATAGCTTCAAATGGTGAAACCTGTTAAAATTTATCACACCATTGATATAATGTGGCTACCAACTAAAGCAAGACTCTTATTTTAACAAAGCAATTACTCACAAGGTCAACTGCTTTGCACAAGCATCACTGTGGAAAAAGATGGAGATGCCAATTTCAAATTCACCCCAACCACATTCCGATAACTCGAATGGAGGAGATTCAACCACTCTTGTTGGATTAGTAAAGCTGGGGTGTAGTTGGAATACAACTCTT
The DNA here is from genome assembly GCA_019656275.1 of Rhododendron kiyosumense. NCBI lineage: Eukaryota > Viridiplantae > Streptophyta > Magnoliopsida > Ericales > Ericaceae > Rhododendron > Rhododendron kiyosumense. The sequence goes on from BPLS01000671.1 coordinate 55,799, forward strand.
TTAATCACTGCACTCAGATCCTCGTTCGTCGCCCCACGCACATAAACCGTCCATTTATGTGACTGAGACCTATGATAGGGAACCATTCAATTGAATTCAACCAAAAGATGCAGGACAGTGAAGACACATTTAAATGTAATGGGAAAACAATCAAAATACAATCTTACTTACTCACTGGCCTTTTTACCGAGCCAAAATGCCATCGTTCCGTACACTATTGGAGCACTAATTTCAACATCTTTCAGCCTCTTGTTTGAACTCTACGCAAAACCCAAAATTAACCAGTTACATACGATGGTCGCCTCCAAACTTCACTGTGCAGAAGTAGAAAAAAAGCAAGAATAATCTTTATTCTAAAATTTCCTAATCGCAACACAGCTAAATAATGTCCTCGAGGCAAGCGGTAGTCCAGGCAGGAAAGGCAAGGCAAACCAATAGGTGGTTAATAGGTATGCTATCAAGTTTCAACTCACAAATATAACATCTTTCGTTCTTTGGTTCTACAAAATTCCATTAAACTTGGCCCAGAAAAATGGTCACATGGCAACTTTTCAAATGCCTACTTTTCAAGAAATCCATGTTTTAGGGAAACTTGATACAATAATTGTTGAAACAACATCAGAAGAAAATATACTACGCATACAACTCAAGCACTCGGAATCTGCGGTAAACTCGAGAGCAACCGAGTAATAAATATTGAGATGAACACATGGCTAGTACATAATACAATGGGTCAATGGGTCTATAATTACCTAAACAAAAAAACGTGCAAGTCTGCAAGATAAGCTCAAATACCGGAAATCATACAAATCAAACCTCACCCAATTGAATATTTTCCAACATTATGGGTTCCAAGTACCTAAACAGACAAACGTGTACGGTAAGACCAAATAATGGAATTCTACCAAATCAGTATTTGACCCATTTTGGATATTTTCCTGTTTCCTTTTTCAAAAAAAAAAAAAAAGAAGTTACGCAAACCCCCACGAAACGAGTGAACACAAAATCATTGCTGAAACATTGCACTGGACTTCTGATGACTCCTCCAGTAAGCGTACACAATCATTGAAGGGTTGTTTAGAAGATTACCTTCTTATCGTAATCTTCAGACGAATCTTGAATCTCTTCTCGCTTTGGTGTAGGAACAAACCCACCTCCATCTGCTTCGTCCTCGTTTTGGAGCATTTTGCGAAACGGGGTTTTGGTTTGTTCAAGGGTTTCTCCAGTTTCCTGAGAAGTTGGCGGGTATGGGTGCCGAAAAACAATGAATGGAAAATTTCACTTTACCTCGTTTATGAATGTTTCTTTTTTCTCGAGTTGCACCAAAAACTTTTTTTTTTCAATTTGGTCCTGTAGTTCTGGAAACGTTCTCAATGTTCCACCACCAGGCAACTGCCGTCAAAAAACAAACGGCAATTGCCATGTCAGTGCTAGCTAGGTGGTGTTGCCAGGTGGTGTTGCCCGACCCATGTTCAATTGGTGCTCAACCAAAAATCCAGATTATTTATACGTCTCACAGTTAAGGCTCCGTTTGTTTGGACGTAAAATATTTTTCGATAAAATATTTTATCTATTTTTCGGTGTTTGATTGTATAAAAGTGTGTAAAATATTTTTCAATATAATCAAGTTTGGACGAGTGAGTGATCTAAGATAAAGTTCAATACTTCATCGTCATGTGCAATTCGGTAGCACGTGAATGTATGGATTGACGAGGTAAGAGAACTGACACGGGTGGAAACTCAACTATGCAAGATTGAGATGAAAGAGTTTAACCTAAAATCAATTGGCTATAGGTAGAGTAACCTATGATTATTTTATTAAAGCTTTCTATGCGGTGTTCCAAACTCCTTTGATACCATACGTGAACTCTACCTTGCAATATTTACTCTCACCACCCGTGCTTGGCGCGGTCACTTCCTTTTCCACTAAGTGATTGCCTAGGGACCTTAGCGTACGATCTAGGTTGTTTTCCTCTCGAGTGGGGATTACACACAAAATTTTGTCCGTATGCGCTCATTGTACAAAAGGAGGAGTTTTTCAGTGCCGAGCAGGTATTGCCGCCGTAGCACCCACTCGGCGCATCTAAGCTGTCCGATTCACTTTTGGACGGCTCGAATTGAAACCCTCTTTCTCCTCTCACCCAACACTTTCTCTCTCCTTTTTCTCTTTCTAAATTTGAGCCATTCAAATATGCAATGAACGGCACTGAAAAATTTTCCATACAAAAGAGAGTTTGACAGCGGCTTTGCGTCAACGTAGCGCCTCCGAAACCCTCAAACCCGTTTCAAAACGGGTTTAAGAACTTATTTTTTGTCTAATAATAAGGCATGTTCAATAAAAATGTAAATAAATACTTTTTTTTTAAGAAAGTAATTTCAAATTCAAAAATTATATGCTTACGCAAATAATTTTTCTATTAATATGAATTTTGTTTCATAGATCTCACAGAGATCTTTAATACGGTGCAAAAAAATTGAAAATTATTTTTTATTTACATTATTTTTTAGTTTGAAAATGTGAAATAAGCTGCTTATTTAGATTTATGGAACAACTCTTCCTATTTTTCTTTAAAAAGTTTTAAAATAAGTACTTAAAAATCATTTTTTAAGATGTTTTCTGGAAGGGCTCACTCTCACAAATGTCCGAGAATAGTAGAATACCCAAGAAAGGTCTTCCCAAAGCTATTATAAATAGACTTGAAGGAGAGAGAGAGAGAGAGCGAGCGAGCGAGCATACTCGGATGGGGGGAGGAGAAGGGTCCCACACCCGAGAAGGGGATTGGGAGTGCAGTGGATGCGGGAACAGAAACTACGCATTCAGGACGTTGTGCAACAGATGCAAGCAGCCTCGCCTCCTCGTCGACACCAAAACCCCCAAAGATTCCAAATGGCTCCCCCGTATAGGCGACTGGATCTGCACCGGTAATTCTAAACAAACCCAAACCTCCCCTCCCTCCCTCTAACTTACTACTATTACCATATTCGTTCTTCTTTGTGACTGTATGTATGTATGTGAGGTCTTTATATGCATGTTTTCTTTGAATATATGTCCCCTGAGATATGCGCAGGAGTTGGAGGAGTTTATTGGATTCTTTGCTTTTCCAATTGGGTTTTGGGTTTGAAAGTTTTCTTGACTTGATGAGTCCCAATATTACACTTGCTGTGTTAAACGAACGAAGAACATGCCCTAAGATGCGCAGGAGTTGGCAGTTTGTTGGATTCATTGTGGGATCTACAGAACAGGGTTGAAAGTCTTGAGTCTGTATCGGGGTTTTAGCTATTTAGTCCCTTTGGTTAGTTCCCAATTTAAACTGACTGCGTTTCCATTTGGGTTTTGGCTTGACTTGATTGACCACGAATCCAAACACAAGTTTGGGGCTAGTCTTTGGTGACTGGATTTCCAGTATTACACTACCTGTTGCAAACAAAGAACATGCTTTTGCAATTGTTTAAGGAATTATCCCTTGTGAAAGCGCTGTTGCCGGATATTTTCTTTGCTTTTTTATTGGGAACTTTTTTTTCCATATCTAGGGAAGTTTGCCAATGTTCAATGAGCTATGGTTGCTGGTAATGTTTTGTGAACATTTGTAGACCGTATTCCCTCTGTTGCGATTAGGTGCTGCTGGCACTATTGCCCTGCATGATTCTGGATTGTCTGTATTACAGCTGAGGAGTCTATTCTGGTACTTGTTGTGCACTAGCTTACAAGTTCTTTCATGGCAGTAGGGTTGAAGTGGTTTATTTGTGGGATCTGGTGAACAGTGTTGAAAATGTTGAGTCTGTATCAGGGTTTTAGCTATTTAGTCCCGTCGTTAGTTTCCAATATTAACTAATGTGTTTCCGATTGAATTTTGCATTTGAAAATTTTCTTGACTTGATTGAAGCACAAATTGAACATTTGGTGACCGGATTTGGAATTTAACTCTTGCTGCAACAATCAAAGAACATGCTTTTGCATTTATTTATAAACTACCCCTACTTGAAGAGCTTTTGCTGGGGTCATCTTGTTTTTCTTTTGACTTCTTCAGTATTTCAGGAAATTTGGCTTTTAATGGCACTATTGGAGTGCATGATCTTAGATTGTCCGTAGAGCTAAGGTGTCAATCCTGGCACTCACTTTCTACATTGTTTTACATGCGCTAGCTTAGAAGTTCTCTGAAAGTTGGGGACTGTAATAACCAATGTTTGAGTGTTATCTGAAAAAACCTGCGGAAATTGGGTTTGACACTTGGATACACATTATGCTTCAAAGATGCTGATATTTTTTTGGACGGTAGATTTTAATTAGTTTGCGCAATTAAATATCAAACTTCATATTTGTTTTTATAACCATATGAAAGACAATGAAGTTTACTTTTCCTTACTGGATGAGCATGCTAGCTAGGATTCTATAGAGCAGGAGTACTGGCATGCTGAAAAGATCTGCGCTTTAATTGATTTAAACCAGGGGGCTGTCTGGTAGGTTTTCATGTTCAGGACAGTAAGGTGGAAATGATTCCTCTATAGCTTATACTCCGTAGTTGTATTGCTCTCTGTGTTGCAAGTCGTTAATCAATTTGAGAAAATAAAGCTTTTGTCCGTTTCGCTGTTTTTCAATTTTTTGGTATATAGTATTTTCAGACTGTTGACTTGTTTCTGGTAATTTATGACCATCCTTAGCAAGTGATGGTGCTATCTTGGACTTTCTGAGTTTTTGTGAGTCTTGTGACTAACATTGTTGGTACGTGTGATTGATATGAACTACGTAATCAGCACGAAAACAGTTATATGTAGAGATGCTCCTGCCAAAAAGTACTCTTGGTTGTTCTACATATATCACTGCTCATAATATGCTCCCCCTGCTACCCAAACAACTGAAAAACTGAAAATACAAGGGAAAGAAGTGATTGGTTGATTTTTGTAGTTTGACATGCTTAACTACTTTTTTGGCTTCGTTGCCACATTTTGCACTGAACTTGTGCTCCTTGCACATTGGTGTGCCATTTTGAAGGACTTTAAATTGTGGTGATCTTTGTTACTTGTTAGTAGTGATTAGAGAGTGTTTTTATGACTTTTCGTGGTAAAGGTATGCATGTTTGTCATCATATGATCATTGCCTTTGATAGTAAGGGACGGGTTGATTGCAGTCACACTATAATCCGAGAGGTAAAATTGTCTGTATCATATTCACTTGCCAACTGTCTTGCTGAAAGACAGTAAGACTTTAAGTACATCTTTCTGTTGGTCCACATTTTTCTCCAGATACATATAACTAGATATAGTTTCTAGACTTGTAATATTCTCTTAGATGAATAGTAAGGATACAGCTCGAAATTAGTCAGTCAGGTTATTAACTAATGGAGTGCAAGCACGTATAAGGTGTTTACTATTTACAAAATGGTTGAGTATTTTTTATTACTGTGTAACAGATCTTCATTTTTCTGGTGATTGAATAGTGACTTTGTTTCATCATGAATTTAGCTTGTCTATTGATATGTATCTTGTTTTGTCAAGTTAATGTTAAAAACTTGCAATTAAGTAGGTTGAGTGAGTTTGTTAATTTTGTTGGTCTGTCCTGGTCTGGAATGGGCTGGTTGGTGTGCGTATTATTGGCTTCATTTTCCCCTTCCTGGCTGCATTGTGGGTGGGTGTGTTCGTGTGTGTGGCAATGGATCAATAGGTTGCACTAACAACAACTATGCGTCAAGAGAAAAGTGCAAAAAGTGCGGGCAACCAAAGGAGGTAGCAGCAATGCCAGCAATTGCAATGCATGGAGCTTCTCTCCACACTCATCCCCATTATTTTGCCAGGGCCCTAGGAGGACCAGAACAAAAGATGAATATTGGATTATTGGGCACTGGTGCTCTCCAGCAGTCACTCCCTTTGAGCTCCAGCTGGTCACTTGGAGGGGCTGATAATTATGGAATTCAGCAGGCATCTACTTGGCCTTTGGGTGGAAACCACAGTTCTGGACTTTCTTATACTGGCCAAGCAAATCTGCTGCCGTTGGTTCAAAAAGGATGGCGAAATGGTGACTGGATCTGCAATTGTGGTTTCCATAACTATTCTTCTCGTGCTGAGGTATGGAGATAGCTATGTGTGAATGGCGTATTCACAAGTTGCACATTTTTCTCCAGCTGACAGCAAATTGCTTTCAATTTTGAAGAAATCTGTTCCTTTGCAATGCTAGTGTCTTAATCTTGCTTTTCTTTTCATTGGCAGTGCAAAAAGTGTAATGCTTCTATGCCACAAGGTAAATCCTTCTTTCTCAGCATAGTAATCATTTGGGTATTGATTATCAATTTCATTTTGGCTCTTAAACCTTACCGCAGAGTTGCAGAGGATAATATTGCTTCTATTTGCTCTCTCTAATGTCACAGTATTGCCCCTCTTTGGGATGTTGCCGTATTTTGTTATAAATTTTTTCCCGGTGCTTGTATTTGTTGTTATATGCCAGATGAACGTCTTGGAGAAAAGCTTATAAATTGTTCTCTACAAAATCCTGCTCATTTGTGATTTTTAATGTTTATGTAAGTTTCAGGATGTGTCCCTGTACTGCTATCCAACTTTGGATATATGTGTCGCAGTATTCCACGTGAGTTGTGACATAGATTGTGTGCCAAGCCTTGCTCCTGCTGTTCTCCCACTCAACATAACATATGGTACTATATGGGGAGGTGTTATTGGGGAGGATAGCCTATAGATGAATAATACAGCTAATCGAAGAGGGCAGCGTGCGGTCTTGATTTTGTAGGCCGCAAAGCAAGCTACCGCCGCTACTACCATGGAGCAGGGAATCGCATTCTCCATGTTCTGTATTTTATCGGAACATTCTTGGAAGGACAATACGATCAAACGTATGCCACGACCCCGCCCACGGTTGGCTTCTGTCCATGTTAGACTTATCTTTGTGGTAGAAAATTTAGATTTGGTGATGAATTCAAAACACAGATGAGTTTCAAGTGAAGAAAAGTAAGGTCCTATACCTACCTATGACGAGGGAAGGAATCACTCTAGTACTTACTAAAAGAAAACACAAAGAATAAGTTTGCAATCCTTATGGAACTAACTGTGACTTAAGGAAAGAAAAGAAAGGGAATGAGAAGTCCACCTTCAACTAGGCCAAAAACAAGCCTTTTTTGTGTAGGTGAGTCGTGAACATCAGAGTTTGAACATAATTGTATGATAAAGATAAGAATGACCAACTTGAAGGGAAGATTAAGAGACTATCGGTGTCGTCTCGCAGCGGAGCTTTTCGGCCATGGAATTTTCGTGCACAGAAATGAGAGAGAGAAAGGCCATGGAGATTCAAAGGATGGAGAAATTGGTCAAATGGAGTTAGGGACAACAATATTGCACCAAATCCTTGCCATGGAGATTTTCTCGCATCTGTTATGCTAGGAGTGGAAAGAGAGAAATTTGGGGAACAGTTGGTATTTGTAATAGGACTAGTAATTTACGAAGAAATTTAAGAAACAGTTTTAACTTTAGTGTTATTTGACGCGTGTGAGGGAATGGTTTCTATAAAGGTGCGTATAGTGCGCGTAAGGGTATTCTGTTGCTCTTTTCTGTTATGGGTGTTTATGGTTAGAAAAGTCAAGAAATAGGTTGCAATTATAGAATATAAATTTTTTCCTCACCTCCATCACCTCACCTCGAGCTCCATCACCTATACAACGTCATATTAACCTAAATCAGAGTACCTAACAGACATATAATTGTGAAGTAAAAAAGAATTAATGCAAATAAATTTCCTAAACTCCTAGATTTAACCAACCAGGATTAACTTCCACGTCGTAAAAATTGAAGAACTCTTCGTTTGATATCTTAACATATCCACCGTTCAATCCCCATTCGGAACCAAAGTTGTTTTGACAAATATAATAGGGATCTCTTGCCCCAGGGGCCGTGTCTCATTCCAACGACTAAGATAACATGCGCAATAGGAAATTTAACAATGGATCGGTTCCTCGTCCCATTGCTTCTGTGCCTATAGATCTCTTTCCCCGGAGGGAATACTAGCTAGGACACATGAGTACATGAGTTAGGAGATTCATTCAAAAGTAACAAAGCTAGCAACCATCCTCCCTTGCCTCCCTTGCCTGTTTAGCGGGGGATGGAAAACAAAAAAAAAGTAAGGTCGCTACACCACTCCTTTGCCTGACCATCGGGCCTAATTGAATTCTAATGATATGTCTGTTCTGTAAGAATGCCTTAGGGGCCAAACTTACGATCTACCTAATAAAACTGTTTAGGAAAGGAATCGAAAGCTCGCTCGTGGCCTTCCTATGTTCTTATCCTTGAATGAACTTCTTTCAAGGACGAGGATTTAAGCTGAAACCGGAGTCGTGTTTTCGTCTAGACACTTCAATGTGCGTAGGGCATATTGTTCTGAAGCGGAGTTACTTTGTCCGTCATTTAGCATTAATGCATTCTAATGTGGCTCTATGACTGAGGAAACTACGAGTACTTAGAAGGGTAGGGTTCAACCATGGTGGCAGCAAAGAAACGATCAAGATTTCTCTCCCAACATACTGAACTAGAAATCATGTCCACTACGGTGAGTTATCAGTATACCAGTGAGAAAAAAGTACGGCAAGATGGAGAGGATTGAGGCGTTGTGGTCCAGGTCCAGTTAGGCCTCAGACAAAAACCTGTCGACCCGAACCAACCCGAAAGGCATGTGGACGGTTTCGATCAAGGATTCAGACGGCCCTCAGTTTCCTAGATGTAAAATATTCGGTTTTCGGTTGCACACAATCCTAACCCATCGAACCCGAATCGTCCGATCAAAATGAGTTAGGTACACTACACACTTGGCATAATCCCAACACATGTTCGTGTAAAAAAATAATATAAATCCTATTGACTTTTCAAATTCCTTCAGCGTAAAATGGATTTGGTCCCTGGTGTACTCTCTCTCCTCTTTAATTCCCCCTCCTCCCTCTATGATTTTAAAACTAGGTACACTACAAGCGCAGACGAAACTCTCTCTCTCATCACTCTTTCTTCTCCGTTCTCTCTGCAAATGTGAAACTCGATCCATGACACTCGACCACCATAGCCACTGTGACGCCCTCCATCTTCGTTCCCTGAAAGATTCACGAATCCCATTCTCTCTTGCAATCCAAGGCCTCCTTTCTCTTCTCCATTTCACTCGAAGAAACCAGGAAGATGGGTAGATCTCAACTTGTTGAAATTGACTGACATCCATCCGACCCAAAATCAGCTGTTCTGACGGATATACCAGTTGGCTGCGGGTGACGTTTCTGTGAACTCGAGGGCATCAGTTCAGGTGGCGGGCTGAGGGCAAAACTGAGCTGGCCCGACTAGTGCTCACCCCTAGGTCCAGGTCCAGCACTGAGATCCCTGTGACCATGCTCTCATTTGAAAGTTCATCTGAAATGTCTAAAGTTTTTCGGATTTTACAAGATTTGAATCGTGTGAATATCCCTAGGGTTATCGGCCAACTCGAGGAGATTAATACGCTCATGGTAGAACAACTTCCCCAGATGCTTGTATCGGATTGGCTGAAACACGAGGACGGAGAGATGTGGGCTGCAGATTTGGGTGGAACACAGTTTCTCGAATTGCGCCAATGATCTTTCCATTTCTGAAGGAATTGGAGGTCCATCTCTTTTCTATTTTCATTCAAGAGTTCTTATGTGTTTTCACGCCCATTTGAGACCCCGAAAATGCCTCGCTCGTAGGAGGGACTGAGGGAGTACTTGCGGTTTGGACATCATCGTTTATCCGGTCATGAATTTCATCTTTTGATTATGGGGACAAAATAAGCAAAGCGATTGTTCTTTTACAATTTGTTATTGGGGGGTGTTGCCGGTACGGTCAAATATGGGTCTACCGTATAGTATGTGGAAGGGAGGAAGTCTTTGGTTCCTGGTGAAATCAACGAGTGAAGCGATGCGACCTGTCCTTCCATAGCCAGGCACAAAAGTGTACAATTCGGTCAAAATCTGTGGTTCTTTAAATTCATTCATTGTAGGTTCTCTTACTTACTTGCTTTAGTGGCTAGCAAACGCCAACCGAGGGGGAGAACGAATGCATCAGGAATAGACCAGTTTCGAGCAGACTCGTGGAGTGACAATTCGAGAAATTGTGTTTCGCTCAATCTGTAGTCCATATCTCTTCGTCCTTATGTTTCAGCCAATTCGTTTCGGGCATTTGGGGAAGTTGTTCTACCACGAGCACATTAATCTCCTCGAGTTGGCCGATAACCCTAGGGATATTCACATGATTCGAATCTCGTAAAATCCGGAAAACCTTAGACATTTCAAACGAACTTTCAAATGAGAGCATGGGCATAGGGATCTCAGAGCTAGACCACAATGCCTTAATCCTCTCCATCTTGCTGTACTTTTTTCTCTCACTAGTATACCGATAACTCACCGTAGTGTACATGATTTCTGGTTTAATATCTTGGGAGGGATATCTTGGTCGTTTCTTTACTGTTGACATAGTTGAATCCTACCCTTCTAAGTTGTGGACTAAGATATCTTGCCCCACTTCTATTGCTAGTTTTCCCTCCGTTAGAGAGCCGTTTCAGAATGCACGGATGCTAAATGACGGACAAAATGATTCCGCTTCAGAACAATGTGGCATACACACATTGAAGTAGGTGTTTAGGCGAAAACACGACTCCGGTTTCTGCGTGAATCCTTGTCCTTGAAAGAAATCCATTCAAGGATAAGAACATGGGAACGCCACAAGCGAGCTTTCGATTCCTTTCATAAACAGTTCTATTAGGTAGGTCATAAGTCTGGCCCCCAAGGCCTTCTTATCGAACAGACTATCAGTAGAATTCGATTAGGCCCGACGGTCAGGTAAAGAAGAAGTGGTGCAACATCCTTACTTTTCTTTTGTTTCCATCCCCCGTTGAACAGGTAAAGGAGGATGGTGGCTAGCTTCGTTACTTTTGAATGAATCTCCTAACTCATGTATCCTTGTGTCCTAAATAGTATTCCCTCCAGGGAAAGAGATATGTAGGCATAGAAGCAATGGGACGAGGGGCCGTTTCATTGTTAAATTCTCTATTGCGCATGATATCCTAGTCGTTACTTTTCTTTTGTTAAATTCTCTATTGCACATAATTTAACACATCACTTTTTGTGGTTTGCCTGTTCTAGAGCAAAAGCATTCGGGTACCTTGTGATAATTCTAACAGTCCGGTATCGTCAAAAAGTGGTCATTGTAGTTTGGTTGAATCCATCTTTTACACCCTTGTTTGGTTTCAACAAACTGGCATGGGCCTCCAACCTTAGGGATGCTCATTTTGTTTTTCTTTTTAATGTATTGCTTTTCTTCCCTTATAAATAATGATTTGAACTGTCAACTAGGTCCGAAGTTTTTATTAGTGAATCTTGGGCTTTTTTTGTTGCTGACTTTTTCGTCTCTTTTTTTTTCCGCCATAAAGCACTTGGAACAAAGCGATTAGCATCCGAAGAATTGGTCCACAACTGGGATAACAAGAGACTGAATGCAGGACAGGTCAGCGTGGGTTCTAGATCAATTGAATTGCTCCCGTAATCCCGGTTGTCAGATTTCTTTCTATTTTCTCACCTGTTTTCCCAAAATCACAGGCACTTGGGCTTCAGCATGCATACCCGGCATTTGATCAAGTAGTAGTTTCTGGTGGCAACCAATCAACTGGGTTATATACCCCTTCCCCTTATGCCAGTGGAAGCTTGGCAACGGCTCCAAATTTACCTGTAAACTTGCAGTTTCCATATGTAGCAGCAACGCCTACTCTCCTTGGCAAAGGGTAAAATTGAACCTTGCACTCTCATATGAACTTCTTTTAAATACAACTAATGGGGCGGGTTTTCTGCGTATAATATATAAACACACTTCCTTATAGAGACAGTGGTTCCTATTGGTGATTTATGTGGTTGGTTTTATTTTCTTCTTTTGTCCTTAATCTTCTGTTCGTTTAACTGTTGTTTGTCCATTTCCTGGCATTCTTTTGGTTGCTTTTAATTGTTGACCAACATGGGTTTGGAAAGCACCCACTAACCTCCCAATTGTCTCTTGAGACACATTTCTCCCCAGTTTCAGTTACATACATGTACACATGCTTCGTAATGAGAGAATATATCCAGCATCCACCATTTCGTGTTCCAACCCATGCTTCTTTGATTAAGAACTGTAATACTCCTGCTTTGATGACTTGGCAGAGCGAAGCAATGGCGTGATGGGGATTGGATGTGTACGAATTGCAACAATCACAATTATGCGTCTCGATCCAATTGTAATAGGTTTGTAAATTTTCACCTTCGTCCTTGTATTTGCGTTTTACGTCCTACATTTGTTTGAAAATTTGCAGAGGCCTGAAAACCGTTTAAATTGTTTCCTTCACTGCTTGATACTATCTTTTAGTGATTTCACCATATTGCATTCAAAGTGCATCAAAAGTAAAACTGTTCCCCATTAGTCATGCTGATATGCCTATTTGACAAAGCCAAAGTTTCTATGTGGAGACTTTGTGTATGTTATCGCTTTCATCAACTGGTTAAATACTGGAAGCATTTGTCTTGTTTACAGGTGCAAGACTCAGAGAGATGCGCCTGCCCAGCCGGTGAGTGTTGTTGCATAGCACTAGATTCATGAGGGGATTTTCATTGTTGTAGCATGTTGGTTTTCCTTATTCAGTTGCAGACATTATACGAGGCGGTGACAATAATTAGCCCTCAATCCAAATTATGTTCTTGAAAACTTGTCTGTTTTTGTTTGCAAGAGAGTTTGCGGGTTTGCTTTATTGAAAACTAGGTGCCTTTACACCACTAGTTAGTGATGATCTTGTAGCATCTCTTGATTAAGGTTTCATTCATGTGAAATCGAGAAGTCTGGTTTTTTTTTTTTTTTGGTTTTTGGTTAAACATAGCTCTGCTTTTTTCGTTTGTTATGAATGTCCAAATGGCTCTTGCTTTCTCTATTGCAGTTATGTACATCATTTGTCCCCAACCCCAGGACACTAATATGTGGTGAAAATTTTCAGCATGAGACAAGAACAGACAAACCATGTGAGATATGGTAATAAGTAAGCAATAGTCAGTTTAGATGCAAGACGTGTACTGTTCTATATATGAAACCAATTGTCCAAATGAGAAGATCTTCTTGCACAGCACAATACAGACAGGATAATGGTGTAACCAATTTTGGTGTTGTACTCTTCTCAGCATAACACCACAAAACGTGAGATAGAAGCCATTTAGTGTCTACATTTGCCAAGTGATAACAGACCCCATTAGTCTATTTGCAGCCTCGGAAGGGTTTCCTGAGAAGAGAAAGGAAAGGGTTATGATTTTTTATCAAATCACTTGGATTGAGCATTTTGGTGAAAAATTGAGAGAAAAGTGCAAATTTTTGTTTTTGGATTGGCTCTTTCCCTATTATCATCCTATCTCATCATAAATGGTGAAATTTGGTGAGAAAGAGCTATTTTGTATTATCTCATTATTTTTCACCATCCAAAGGGGTTGTTAGAGATTCAAACAAAATAGCATCTTTTTAAAAAAATAAAAATAAAGAGGTCTCATGTAGTACTGATTAAGAATCGAGCCATTACTTAAGGGTTACAACATAATTGCTTGTCTTAGGATATGTTTTTGACAACGCAATTTGACACTAAAAATTGAAGGTACAAAATTAGAGTAAATTAAAGTCTGTTTGGTAATCACGTTAAAAAAAAAAAACCAAGCTTGGAGTATGGGTTGCTGGGGTGGTGTTTTATTTGGATCTCCTCACGTGGATCTCTAGGTGTGGATCTGGATTTAGCTCTTTTCTCCCTTTCTAACTCTACAAGACATGGAACCATGTTAGTGACTAGCCGGCCAGAGCCAACCGATAAGCACTCCGATGACCGGTTGTTTTTACTAAAGTTGTTGATTCATTCTTTTTGATTTGTGATTTAATAATTTATCTTTCTGGGCGTTATCTATGGAGTTGTTTGGATTCCAAGTTAGCTTGTGCCGATCACATGTCGAGTGTCACGTTGAGCGGCATGTGGTTGAACTGACACAGTGGCGCATGCCATGTGGCCGGACCTGGCAGCTCGGCATTGGCGTGTTGCCGACCAAGCTATACGTGATCCTCCAAGATCCAGCACCTTGGCCCGCCTGCAAAGGCCCGGGCAGGGCAACCCGTTTTATTAAGCTTTCCCCAGGTTGGGCCCATCGGGCTGTCCGGCTGGCCAACCTACGTTCCGGCCCACCACATGTAACTTGTTTAAAGAACTCCTCCTTCCCTGTCCCTGATAGTACTTCTTTTATGTTCTTTTGCATGAAACAAAATACAACCCCTAAATTGAGGCGAAGCTTGCGCGCAGGATGGAAGCGCAAACACCTCTCTCTTGCTGGCAGAAGTTCTTTGATCAAATCTGTCCTTGAAACCATTCCGTCCCACATTATATATGCTATGTAATCTCCTGCCGGTTTCGGTCTCTAACAAGATTGATCAATTAAGCCGCAATTTTCTTTGGGGATCTACCTCTACCCAAAAGAAAATCCATGCGGTGAATTGGAATCATGTTATGGGTTGTCTTGGGCTTAAAAAGACAAGAAGCAACAATCTTGCCGCTATGCCTAATTAAGCTCAATTGGAAACTCTCCAAAACCGAACTCCCTTTGGGTTCGGGTTCTCAAAGGCCGTTTCAATCCACCAGTTTGAAGAGTGCTCGTCCCACTTGGAGGGGTATCCGGGCAGGGTAAAGATTTGTTTGAAAAGGGTACTCGCATCCGATTAGGGGATGGGATCTCCACTTCCTTTTGGTTTGATAATTGGACAGGTCTTTGATGCATGAGCTTGAGGTGTTCGGCATCAATCATAGCTACTGAGAAGCTAATAGCTGTGCGGATCCGTTGGCAAATGACGCACCGGTGTCGATGGGAGATTTATGTATCTACTCTTATTCTTCTAGTTGTATTGCTACTTTTATTGTATGCAGATTTGATTGGAGTTCTAGAATTGTAAATGCTTAATTTTAATTTAATGAATCGTCTTTTATAAAAAATATATATATATGTACAACCCCTAAATGAATTTTTTTTTGCTCGGCAAAAGTGAATTTTTTTTTGCTCGGCAAAAGAAATTTATTAATCTTTGAAATAGAGATACAAAGATTAAACGGACCAAGGGCGAAACGAATAAACCTAAATGAAGTTAGTTGCAGAAGATTTTATATATTTTCATTTTCTCAAAATTTCCCTCGTTTTCTCTTTCTTTTTTTGCTGGGCAATTTCCATCTTTCTCTTTCTAGTCAGTATAATATTAGAGATTAGAATGTTATCTTCTTCCAACACCTTTTACCATCATATCTCTTTGCCAATGAAATGGACCTTTAATTAATTGGTAAATCCTTCCACAATCATCCATATCAGAATATCGCAGCCTAGCTAGAGATTCTATCGTGACCACAGCTGACCTATTTATTTAACCATAATAATAAAAGCATGAGATCAGTTCAATTAATTGTGCAGAAATTACTACAGTCATTAATAAGCTGAATTCTAAAGCAATTAATTTCACTTGCTAAGAGCTCAATTAAAGCTGAAGCAAAGCTTCGTATGTACTGGTTCCAAAAAAATTGATAGCACTTTTATGTGAAATTTCAAACCCGAGATTTTATGAGGAAGCGAACCTCTAAGTTGATCACATGCCTTGACTTAAAGAAACGTAGTATTTTGAGTGTGGTCCAATTTGGAAGATTCAGTCAACATAATTCAGAGGGATTAATGAAATTCTAGAGGTAGTAGCTTTTGTTGGTGTGGTACTACTGTGGTCCAACCAACCTCTCAGATATTCGGATTCGAAGAGTGATATAGTTCATGTAGGAAACCCTAAAAGTGCAATGATTTTGGGGTCCACAATAAAACCCTACGACTAAGAAAATCGACATATAAAGTACATGAAAGCAACCCCATTTCCATCCAAGCTCCCAAGAGCCTGTATGCATATTTAATACTTGGGAGTATCTTTTTTTGGAAAGTTCAGTTTGCTATGCAAAGTGAGTCTTGTTTTTTTCAAACACATAGAACAAAAAAAACAAAAAAAAGAAGACAAAATAAAGTAGTGGTAGTTAGGGTTTTGCTGCATATGGGCTGATAGTCTCTTTCTAGGACTTAATGAGAAAGAAAGCAAAAAGGCATATAGAGAGAGAGAGAGAGAGAGAGAGAGGATATCCTGGTGATGTTATCTTCGGAGATATGGGGAGAGAGAGGATAACAATCAAAGGGGAAGATGATTACCCGAAAGAAAAGGGAAGTAGTGTGTACTCTCTCTAGCTAGGGCTCTCACTTATGAGGTAAGCCGCTCATTTTATTTATTTATTTTCTTCCTTTTGTAGAGAGAGAGAGAGAGAGAGAGAGAGATGAGAGGGGTAATGTAAATGCATGATAAGGAGAGGAAAATCTCGTGATGTAGTGTCAAAATCAAACAAATAACACAATCTGAAAAAGGTGATCAACCGGGGGGAGAGAGAGAGAGAGAGCGCACAACGTACGACTATGAGGGATGGTGTAAAAGGGGAATGAGATAGTTTACAGGTTGAATTCAAGGAGGAATTGAATATTTCTTCTCTGCAAAACTTGAATACTACTGGTATTTTAAGAATGAAAGAGTGTGTTTTGTTTCTATTAAATGAGTTGGTTTCATTTAGTCTCTGTTGGTAAGTATTGGCAAAAATAAAAACAAAGCTGGTTTTATTTTACTATTTCTCAAGAAATGAGAAAACATGTTTGGTAAGCATCAGAAATGAGAAAACAAATCGAAGGTTGCGGAAAGGGTCACCCCACATCATGGTCATACTGCAGGTGATTGGAGAGAAAAATTAGCAAATGTTTTTTGGAGCACTCTCAAATGGTGCGTCAATTCAAGACTCTTTCCCACTACACTTCTATTGGTGTGAGTTTCACTACAATAAGTATGACTTAATTTCATACCAACGTGTGATGGCAAAGGCTATAGAGCACATGTGACCGACGATGTTCCATGAGCAAATGATCACTTGGTTAGAGAGGGTAATTGCAAGAGGGAAGTCACAGGAGGCTGTTCTTGGTTGCCGCCGGCCGGAGGTTGTGGGGAGGGGAATAAATAAAAAAGTCTTGTTTTTTTTTTTTTTTTTGGTACACATAAAAACGTCTTGTTTGAATGTTTAAAAGAAATAAATCCTGGTCTATATTTATTTTTTCTTTGGTCTCTATTTTTTAGTTGTACATATTCCTCATCATGCTAAAATATAAGCAGGAACTAAATACATGGAGTACCTAACAATACTTTTAGAGGGAATCAAAAAAGCAACAAAACATATGGGTTATATATATATATCCACAGAAAGTTTTCAAATTTCCTCTCATAATAAGGTGTCCTGATCAATTTAAATGTAACTCAACTAATTATGGAGAATCAATTCTACCATTCATTAACACAATACACACGCTCTTGTTTGATTTTTTACAATTTGTATTTACTTGAATCACCTCAAATCTATGAATCTTTCTATATAATTAAACACTCACATATTCAAGATTGATGTAATGAATTTCTATAAAAGTGTGAATCATTCTATAGTAGTACATGCTGCTGTATACACTTAAAGTACACAGAGAAATATTAGTATAAAAGTGGGACGAACTTTTCTCTCTCTCTCTCTCTCTCTTCTCTCTCTCTCTCTCTCTCTCTCTCTCTCTTCTCTCTAGTTTGCTATGAAAGACAGTTTAATTAAATTATTTCTCAAAGTACAGAGGCAGAGAGATATAGTCGTAGTAGCAATTTGAGTAGGAGTACCAGGCCAAACATTTATCGAGGTCCAATTAGTCACTGAAATTCCGCCTTTTCCAACAGTATGAAATACTGTAGTAGTTATCCTATTCCTGTTCGGCTATTTCTATTCCTAGATTTTGGGTTGGTGCTATGCAGTGTGAGGTGCCGTGCTGCGCATCTTCGAGCGTCGTCGGATTATGGATTTGACAGCTCAAATTTTATTTTGGCAATCAACGATTGAAAGCAGTTTATTGTCGAGATAAAATTTGAGTCATCGGATGCACTATCTAAAGGTTTGGAGATGCGTATCACAGTGCTACAGACACCGCTGCATAACATCATACCAAATTCTCCTATTCCTAAAGTAATGATTAGTGACAACAGAAGACAAAAAGGATCAAATGATATGATATAGTAGGCAGCGTCTCCGGTTATAGACTTATGAGCTACAAAACGGCGTGTGATCATCTTTGTATTATCAAATCTCACCGGATATTTTGTATACGACCCCACGAGCCTACTACTATTCATTATTCGGGTGCTCATCTCGATCAACTAAACAATCTCACTGTTCATAAACAAAACTCTTCGTATCGACTGACTACATAAAAGTCGATAGCACGTGAGTTTTCAAATCCGGCTAAGACATAAAGAGAGAACAAATTCCAAGTAGTAGGATTTGATCAACCACCAAACAACCCTCTTGGATTAATTAGACCGCTCGAAGCCTTAGAAGCTCAAACGTTGTTTAATTGCAAATTATCCAATTTGGCAACTTTCGGACGAGCTCGGATCGGGCCCAACTTGGTAAGCTAACTTATTTTCGCGCTGCGATCAATACTCACCACCCTAGTTCGTGACTGATGGTGTTTTGGACGTTTTTACTGTTTTAAGAAATATTTGTTTCGTTAATAACTTTTAGCGTATAATTCCGTAGCAGTTGATTCTTTTTGGGAAAGTCATGTTTTTCTTTCTTTTTTCCAATTTTATTATTTTCCCCAAATTTAGGAATTTTCGTTTTTGAGTTAGGATTTTGCTAGGGTTACGCCTTTTTCCTATAAAAAGGGTTGTAACCTAATGTTTATGCAATTTTTTATCAATAATATTTAGACTTTATCTTTTTCTCTTGAGGATTCAAGAACTGCTCGTGGCTACGAGTACCTATTATTCGTTTGATTAGTACGCAACTAATCTCTTTGGCTTTGTTCAATACCCTATTAGTTTTAGTTTTAATTTTGTTTCCAATCATTATCCTATTTTTTCAATTATTACTTTCTCATCTCTCTCTATCTCTCTCCAATCATTACCCTTATTTTCAATTATTATTCTATTTCTCTCCCCACCCACTACCAAAACTAAATTAAACTAAACTCTCAACCAAACACTACCTTTGTTATTTCCGCTGCGTCAATTTGGTCTTGCATATATGATCTTTTTTAACTGGTCTTGCATATATGATTGATTGACAACATAATGCCCACACAAATTGATAATACTAGTACTTATTCTCTCATTCCCAATTTGTTTGTCCACTTTTTAACTTTTATAAGTATTTCAAAATATTTGTCCATTTGACTTTTAATTGAATAATATTTTCCTTTTTGCCCCTTCTTTAATGGAATAAAGTAAGTTTTTAAAAAAAGTTGAGGGTAAATGTGAAAAGTTATAACTTTTTAGGAATAATTATTATGTTTCCTAAAAAAGTTACATTTTTTAGATTAGACAAACAAATTGGGACGGAGAGAGTATTTGTTACTCAGAAAAAGCAATCTAATTTGGTCGACTCTTCTCCTGTGGCTGTGGATATATAGATAATAGATGCAAATGTTTTCACGGATATGAGAAAGTACGTTAATGAGCTCAACTTGGTTGTTAATTATGTTTTATGTCTTGTTTAAATCGTGAAACTTCACTCTTTAAACTATTTTATGTTTGGATTTGAAGATATTGTTCATCATTTTTTTACATAAGAAAACAAATTAAATCTGATCACTTTCAAGAAAGTACATAGTATGATTTGAATAAAGAGTACTCTTTCCCGTAAAGATTGTTTGTGATCCCTAATTTGCCATACGTAAAACATATAACTTATGATGGTTTCTTTTAACGAGTCAAACCATTTATCGTATTTATGTAAAAAAAAAAAATTGATCTAATCAAATTTGACATGCAAAAAAGAAAATAGAAGTTAAAATCTGATTATCCGTTTGTTTTTTTTCTAAAAAGTATGCATCGTTCAGATATATATTTATGCCCGATCAATCTGATTTTTCTATCTATACAATGATGAAATCATGCAAAATTGATACTCACTAGTTAAATAAAATTAGGAAAAATTTAGTTTTGCATCTCAGGGAAAATAATAGTACCCCAGTAGAGTTCCCCTCCCCCCACAGTCCCTTTCACTCCAGTACGTACACCCAAATGCCAGAACTGCAGCATTTACTATCGGGACGCGTGCTCATAGCAGCAGCGGGGGAGAGAGAGGAAGAATATGTAGACATGATTGCAATTTTGAGTTTCTTTCCCACTGGGCCCCCCCAAATTATTGGTGTATTCATATACTACATTATACACATATACATATGCTCGTTGGAAAAATATACACACATTTAATTTCCTTGTTTTCTCTTCCAAATAATCTACAAACGCAACTTCGATTCGGACACAACAGTCTTTGGAGTCGTCTAATATGTAAGATCGCGAACGCATATTTATCCGAAGTTGTATTTGAAGTGATGTTTGAGATGGTGTTCCAGTTTTATAAGAAAGGAAGTTTTAAAAAATAAAGGTAATTTCAAACTCAAAAATTATGTATTTACGCAAGATTTCATTGAAATCTGTAAATGGTGCAAAAAAAATTAATTTTTTTTTATTTTCATTATATTTGAGTTTAAAATTATCTCTTTTTTTAAAAAAGAAGATTTAAAAAGAAAGCGAAACGGCACCTGAGTTTCCTTCGACCCAATTATTATACTTGTATGGTGTATATATTATTTTACAACTTAATAAGTACCTTAACAACACTATTGCAACATGCAGTATACACTAAGGCTCCGTTCCGGAACGTAAAATAAATACTTATTTTTTAAGAAGGCAATTTCAAGCTCAAAAATAATGTGTTTACGCAAATAATTTTTCTACCAATATGGATCTTGTTTAATAGATCTCATCAAGATCTTTAATACGGTTCAAAAAAAATTAAAAAATTATTTTTCATTTACATTATTTTTGAGTTTGAAAATGTGAAATAAGCTGCTTATTTTTTAAGAAGATTTCTGGAACGGAGCCTAAGTATTTAACTGACATTTTTATTTTTTTTACATAAACACAATTATTTGGGTCCCATTTTTGTACTTTCGTGTCATAAAAAACATGAAATATATCGTCTCATCAAACAGTACCCTTGTCATTATGGGTGGGTCAGTCCCTCCATCTCAGCTCTTTTTTTGGTGTGTGGGGTAAACTGGGAATATTTTAGCAACTGTGATAACTCTCCCCCTTTGTCCTTCTCATTATATTTCCACTGTCATTCTTAGGTGACACCCTTAGCTAAAGTACAGGAATAGTAATTTATAGTTAGGCTTTTTGCCATTGTAAAGTGGACCATATCTCCATTATTATAAAGTGAAACCCCAAATCACAACATATCATTTTGTAGCCTTCACTCACTCACTCATTCTTTCTCTCTCTCTCTCTCTCTCTTTAATCATATATGCCTTGCATTTGTGTCATGCCTTTTCATCCAAGCAAGCCCCTCTGAATCCCTCACTTTCTTTGCCCTCTTTTGTCCCCTTCCTTTTTCTTCGCCCCCCCTAATCTCTGTCCACTTCAGTCCTTCTCCCACAGATCTCCCTCTGATTCTCTCTCTCTCTCCCTCCCTCCCTCCTCCATGTGCCTTCCTCCCATCTCCCTCTTTTTATAGGCTTCATCCCATTCCCACCATCACACCTACCTCTCTCTTCTCTCTCTCTCTCTCTCTGTGGGTATTTTGTTTCCCAACTCTACTCTTTATTTTCCTCTACTCATTTTCAATCTGAACAATGGAACAACCACCAAATGATCATCAAGAGGGTGGTGGTGGAAGTGGAAAGAGTGGAAGTAGTAGTTACCTGTGTAGGCAAAGCAGTACGAGGTGGACACCAACAACTGACCAGATAAGGATACTGAAGGAGCTCTACTACAACAATGGAGTTAGGTCTCCAACTGCTGATCAGATTCAGAGGATCTCAGCTAGGCTTAGACAGTACGGCAAGATTGAGGGTAAAAATGTCTTCTACTGGTTCCAGAATCATAAAGCTCGTGAGAGGCAGAAGAAGAGGTTCACCACCACCAACACCATAGCTGATCAAATCCCCAACATTCTTTACAACAAGTACCCTATCATCAATACCACTCCTGCAGGTAAATAAATAAATAAATAAAAACCCCGCTCCGTATTCCTTGTTCCTTTGTATATTTGTTAAGTAGTAGTAGATTTCGAATTTTTTGTAGGTACGTAGTACAAATCTAAATTTTTTTGTGGGTAAGTAGTAGATTTCGAATTCTTGGTGTGGGTGAGTTGTAAATTTCTATATTTCTCTTGCAATAATATGTTAGCAAAAGAACAGAGTTTTGGGGGCTCACAAGAGATATTTTCCCATTTTCAAGAAATTTATTCCATTCTAAACACTGCGTAGATAATTCACAGAAACATTGACTGTTTTTATTTTATTATTCCTAAAAGCAAAAACTCAGAAAGTGAAGATGTTTTTTGTGATCAATGGAAGACTGGAAGTTGATTTTTAATTTGTTAGGGTATTATTTTAATATTTTGGAATATGGGATATGATTTGCACAGGGGTTCCCACTCCATCATCATCTTCTTGTTCTACTTCCTCTTCACCAGCTATGGTTGCTGTGGGCCAGATGGGAAGCTATGGGTATGGATCTGTGAATATGGAGAAAAGTTTTCGGGTATGTTTTTTCCTTCCTTCCTAAAGAGATGGGGCTTTTTTGGGCCTTCATTTTGTCTTGCTTCACAACATTCAGGGAAGCAAAATTCCCTTCAAGGAGGAGTTTTATAGCTTTCCTTGAATTTAGTTTCATCTTTTACTACTACTATTTATTAGTCTATCTTAATTAACCTTCCACCAACACCCCCCCCCCCCCCCCCCTTTTTTTTTCTGATCTCTCTACTTGCATTTAAGAAACAACACATGTACATCATTGTGATTAAATTGATTAGATACTCTTCATAAAGAGGTTTTTTTTTTTTTTTTTGAGCGGCCCCTTCATAAAGAGTTAACTCTTTTCCCTTTGACCCAAAGAAAGAAAAAAAATTAAAATTAAAGGATGATATTTTTGTAAAAAAATGTAATTTGTAGCCATTTGTTCAAGGTTGTAAGTTGTAACCTTCCATTTTTCTAGCCTCTATACTTTTTTTTTAAGGTTAATTTCACTAAGACAGCCCAAGAAAATCTCAAAAACTCTACTCTCTAGGGTCGACACAGCTTTGTGAGTGTAAATTAATTGCTCTCTCTCTCTCTCTCTCTCTCTCCAATCAGGACTGCACCATATCAGCAGGGTGCAATGGTGGTGGTGGTGCTGGAACAATAGGCCACAATTTCTGGGTAGGTGGTGGTGGTGGGGATCCATATTCTCAGCCATACCCTTTCCTTGAGTACCAGAGGAGGATTAACACAATGGAAGTAGATGATGAGCAAGAAGAAGATGATCCAGAAGAGCAACCTCAGATTGAAACCCTGCCTCTCTTCCCGATGCACGCTGACAACATGGTTCTTAAGCCCGAAATACCCAACAACAACTGCTACAACTCCGGCAGCAGCAGCAGCTGGTTCCAGTATTCTGACCACCACCACGCCGCCAACGGCTATGCCTACGGCAATACTAATTCTACTACTGCTGCTCGCACTTCCCTTGAGCTTAGTCTCAACTCCTTCGCCGGCATGTGGTCCTCTGATTAATGAACTAATTTCTACCTGGCTAGCTAGCTACCATTATATACACATATTTTGGGCATGTCCAAATTAATTATATAAGCTGTACGTCATCTTCTTTTTGGCGTTTCCCTTTTAGTACTCTGGTAGTTCTCTATGGGTGAATTCAGGAGTAGTCTAGTACAATATTACTCCGTAGTTAATTTCTTTTCTCTGGCTATATATATTTGCTTAATTAATTAATTATGTCCAAATTAAGTTTCTAATGGGTCTTCTTCTGGCATGGCTAATTTCCGCGGTTCAATGTGATGATGCCTGTGTTATATTAACTTCAAAACTTGTCATGGGAAATTAATCTATATATACTACTCCTAGTAATATTTATGTAGATCGCTATTTGTCTTAATTCCAGTAGGTTGCATTTTCTTGCATTGTCGTAGAAATTTTATACGACACCGAGAACGTTTCGCAGGCCGGGAACAATAGGCAATGAAAATCTTGCCTTTGCGAATTTTCAAAACATTTTAATGAGGAAAATCATCAAAGCGCGCGCTTAAATTGACCGGCCACATAAAATCTCATGCATGTAGGCTGAATTAATTCAGTTTGTATCCGTTCGTTAACGATTCTGGTCTCAAAAATCACTTGGCATGATCAAGCCTCCTATCCGTTCGTTAACGATTCTGGTCTCAAAAATCACTTGGCATGATCAAGCCTCCTA
>BPLS01000671.1:97484-119387 GCA_019656275.1 Rhododendron kiyosumense
TCCAGCAGCGACATTGGCGACAGCCGGCGGTTGCTTCTGCCGTAGGAGGTGGAGGTGGTGGTGGTG
Source organism: Rhododendron kiyosumense (assembly GCA_019656275.1). NCBI lineage: Eukaryota > Viridiplantae > Streptophyta > Magnoliopsida > Ericales > Ericaceae > Rhododendron > Rhododendron kiyosumense. The sequence goes on from BPLS01000671.1 coordinate 97,551, forward strand.
AGTTTGAACTTGGGCACGCATAGGTAGCTGGTTTTCATGTTGGTCTTCCTTAGGATGACCGTGTGGGGGGCATGAGAGAGAAGTTATTGGGAATCTAGCTATGACACAGCCCTTAATATTTATAAGAGTGTTCCATTATTAGTTTATTAATTTCTTCCTTGGGTTTGATCTAGTAGTTTCAAATCTCACATGATTGATGTCGTGTCCAGATATTTAATATAGGAATCGAAGGGCTTGTAGCGAGCTATTCTTGCTAGATCATTCATTAAAAAAATTCTTTGAAGCGCGTATCGATATGTATCAAAATGAAAAAATTATGAATTATTGTGATATGTAGCGATGTCGACCGATCAAGATAATTGTTTTAATGTAAGTCCTTCAATATTTGCAGTTTAAATCAATAGCATATACGATTGTTTATATTTATTCGATTGAACTTATTTTTTACGAGATCACTCGAATTATTAATCGGCTCGGATCAATTGTAAGGGATCAAAAGTAGATAAGACATAACGATTGGTAACGTAGGAGGGGAGGATCTAGGACTGAATGTTATGCCTGATTTGGCCCAATTTTAGGATGGGGTTTTGGGGCGTTGGATGCTCCAGCGATAGGCGCAGCTCGCTATAGGTACCCCAATTCCATTCTTGCAACTCTTGGAATGTACTTCTACCGGTTGGCATTAAAAAATTGTCACTAATTTGCTTAGTTAAGTCGCATTTTTAATTTGATGATACTAAAGTGCTGTACTTTCAGTTGATTAAGAGTCTAATTAAGACCACTTAAAAATGCTAAACGATGAAAAAAGCAGTTTAACTGCCCTTGTTGGTTTGTTAATTGGGTTCAGACAGACAATGAAATTGCTTTAAGGTGACCACGCATGTGATCAAGAATTAACAAGAATTGTGGATGCGAGCAAACTACGGAGGAGATTATTAATTTATGAACGACTGTTTCTCTTATATAGTATGAGATGAGATCAGAACCTTGAATTATTTTTAATAAACAACAATAATCAAATTAATAAACCCACGATTGATCAGGAATCTGGGAATGTACATATATAATAATAATAATAATAATAATACTAACTAATAGACATACGAATTGGCATTTTGGACAGGACAACAACATTGCGAATAAAACCATTACTTGGTCAGGAATTTTGCTGGAGTTGTTGCGGGGAATCAGCCTCATGAATTAGCTACTCAAATTAACAATTGCTTAATTCCTACATTGCGCCAAGATCGATGCTGCGTAGTGGCAGCGCGCCCGTAACACTAACGGTACCTTACGCTCCACGGTAATTTGAGTATCAAATACTAATACGTAGCGGAAATCGTGTATATATAGGGGTTGTAAATATTTTGAAATTATACTTTTTGAACTAAAGCAATTGAGGCATGCAGTACCAAGCGGTGAAGTATATAGTATCACTTAATTAGGAGGAGCAATATTTACTTTGGGAATTGACCGATACACATGTGAATTTTAAATATGACGAGTATAGTAGAGTGTAACGATCGATATCAGAAGTTGCAAACACCGATACTTAACCATCAATAGGTGATGTAACAGCGTTCGTTTAAAACCTTGATCGAGGCTCGCTCGATATTAATTAAGATGATGTTATAATTGTCTAAATTAAGCCTAATTGATGTTATCACGAACCTCCCAGTGGTAAGCTCATAGACATTATTAATTTCAACACCCTAAAAATCAATCCATGAGCAGCAAGCATATAATTTTCAGCCATGTCTAATGAGTTGGAAAGGGATTCGATCACATGGCCGCATGTGTGACCGGCCGCTTTGGACGTTCAAGCCATCTCCCCTAGCACATAAATCTGTCTATGCATTCAATAATATTAAAGGGCTTATTATATATAACCATATGAACCTCTTGTCTTATGTTCAGAAACGACATCCAACTTGATGTTCTGTTAATAAGTTATGGCTACGTGAGAGAGTACGTACGTAAAGCGCCATTTTTATAACTTAGTCCAACCAGTTTACGCAAACCTCGATTAATCTTGTGGGCACAATTCCACCGCCAAACTTGTGGGATGCCCAATTAAAGTCAAAACAAAGCTCCATAAAAAATGATCTTTGAAAAAGAAGTTGATAGAACCTAAAAAATCTCGAACTTGAGACCCTTATGAGGAGCAAACCCCCAAGTCTGGGCGTACATAGACCACCAAATTAAACCAACTCCTTAGGGTTGAGTACATGAATCTTCACCATCCCATGACTAATATTGGATTTGTTGTCCTTTTTGTTTCCTAAAGTTCTTTGTTTGTTGTTAGTTTATATATATATATATATGCAGATGTATATTGAGTTTGTGAATGGATCTGTAAAGGAAAAGCGAAGGTATAAAAATTAAAATACCCAACTTGAAATTTTGGAAATGAAAACCGACACATTTTTGTACGTGTTTGTATGTTTGTTTGTTTTGTTTTTTGGCTGAGTTTGACACCATTTTGTCTCTCTGCTCCTCACCAATAACCCCATAAATTAGTGTCGTGTGGTACACAGGCAGGTCTTGCGAGACACTGCTACATAAGAATGTAGATACAGAGGTTTCACGTGGTTCTCCAACATTTTGTTATGTCGATCGGCTCACATCAATTCCACTAGGTATCCACTATGTACTATATATTTACATCACTAATTACCGCATAGGTACGGTCAAACCCCGAACTGACATTGAAGGGCAACCCAGATCGAATCAGGCCTTCACAAGCACAAACCAAATGGTCCAAATGCATTCTAAAATTATATCTAGCGATGTCCAATCACCTTGATTTTTTGGCGTCGTTGATGTCCTCGGCAAATTATAAAATATGAACGGTTTGGATCATCAAAATGAGCCCGAGAAAAGCCCACAATTAACAGGCAAACCAAACGGTTCAGTCCATTTTCATTGACCGGAGAGGAACTCAGTCCTTTTGGTTTGGTTTGGCTGAGTTTGACACCTTTTTATCTCTCTTCCTCAACAAATCACCCTGAAAATTACTTATGTATCCAAATGCAAACAAATAGATGGAACAAGTCTAAGGGATAAAGTAGTGTGGTACGCATGCATACATATATATATCTTGCGAGGAAATTAATCTAAGAACACAACAGTGCACACAACCAAATTTTGATGTCGCAATGTTCCATCCAATTGCCGCGGAGGCAATGTGTACGTACATAAGCATCTTCTTGTGCAAAATATTATGCGCATTGTTTTGTTTATTAATTGACTACTGTATAACAAATTTGCAGGATCGATCCATATATCAATGTAGTATTTGTCAACATGGCTAAGGTCGTCATCTGTAGAAAGAAAGATTTATCAAAGGGAGAGCGAATGAGGCGCTACCCATCTAAGTGAAACTGGATTTTTCACCCTTTTCTCATCTTATCAGTTTCTTTGCAACTACTGTATTTTTCTTTTCGAATAAATTTCTTCACAACATTCTGCTTATGTGGAATTTCGGACAAAACTATGCACTGGCTCATGGGGTAAGCCGAGGAAGCAGCCTCGGACAAAACTATGCACTGGCTCATGGGGTAAGCCGAGGAAGCGGCTGCTTCCGGCCCCACATTTGAAGCCCAACTTAAGGCCCTAGAATTATGGTAGAGCACATATATGTTATGTTCGGAATTAATGATTATCCAATATTCACCCACCAAAGCGTTAGGCCCAACTTCAGAAAACCAAAGAGCTAGCCATCTTGCATTTCTTACAAGTAAGGGTGCTATATCCACCAAATTCATATTTATAGCAGCTAAAAGAGTCTTCTTTCTTACACAGCCGAGGTGGGATAGAAACAAAAGTAAACTGTAAAGCAAACTTATCGCATTCACTGGCTTGGCCGGCATAAAAAATAGAAAAAAAAACCTTCTCTGGAATGAATGCAGTTTAGATTTCTTTGCTTGGATATTGTATTAGACATAACTTTATCATTAAGAAGTGCAAAAGTGCAGTTTTTTTAAGAATAGCAAGGCATATTCCATAGCAACTACATTCTTTATTTGTTTCGAATTTTCTATTTGGATTTGTTTTAATAGAAAAATGTGTGAAGGCCTCATTTTCAGAGTGCGCTTCCAGCCCCCTAAAAGTCTTGAGCCGGCCCTTTAACTATGTATGCATGTTTGTATAGGTATTGAGTAACTAGTGTTAGAGCATTATTAGCCAAAGGCAAGAACTAATGTGTTTATTAAGGAGAACATCCACTATCTTCCTCTCAACTACAATCCACAACCATGACCAATATCAAAATATGAACTCATCGTGCAGAAACAGAAATGCAGATCGATTGGAAGCAATATATGAGAGACAATGTCACCATCAAAAAGAAAAAGAAAAGAAGAAGATATGAACTGGAAAAGTGTGCGCTTTTCTTAATGTATTTTTCCCAAGCTCATCACCATCAAATTTTTTGGCTCCATAATCTTCCTATACGTATGGCTGGCACGAGATACTCTGTTCTCAAAATCTTCTGCTCCTCTGCTAATGCGTTGATGCACTCCCAGACTGTGCTTAATTAAAATTTGTTTTTGACTTATCGCTTCTGTTCTTGAGGGTTCTTTCGGACCAGGGGATGCGAACTTTTGGACAGACGGATGTCACATGCCCATTGAAGGGCTTCGGCCTACTGGAGACTGGCCTTCTTGGCCTCCTTTCTTTTTGGAAAACAACCCTCCCATGAAAGGGATAAGAGGCTTCCTCTTCAGCTTCTTTTTAGAAGAATTAGAGTTTGTGTGCATCAGTTCACCAACATCTTTGCTGGTAATAATTTTTGCTAGTAAAGGAGGGCTAGCAAACTTGACAGATCTCTTCTTTTCCAAGTAGTACTCCAAACCTTGTTCTCTCTGTGTAGTATTAGCTTCAACATTCCTCGTGTTTTCTATGAACTTGATCTCTTCAATCTCGGGATCAAATGCCGGTTGTTTAGAGGCTAATTCTCTTGTCTTCAAGTGGTGTAGCTCTCTCTTTGTGTGTTCAAGTTCTTGTTTAACTGAGTTAAGGCAGTAAGCCATGAATTGGGCTTCCTCTTTGGCTTTTTTAAGGCTTTGTTTTGTCTCCTCTAGCTCGGCTGATACAGCTCCAATTCTGGATTGGTATTGTCCATGTTCACTTTCTCTGGTTTGCAACTAAAAGAAACAAAAAGAAGCACATTAGAGTTTGTATGCTCGATTGCGTATTCTCTTCTTCTCTTCTAATTTTTATATATTAGAGAAAAGAAAGATTGGGATGATTAACATATAAAATTTCATTGACAGTTGATTTCTAAGAAAAGGAGCACAATATTCTGTCATCTTCGCGCGTTTGTTAACTTCAGAGTTAAGGTAATTACATGTACGAGAAATTACTTGGTAGGTTCGACTACTAAAACACTTGTGTAGTTTTAATAGCATGAACACATGAGTTACAAGTATAACCACTTCATTTCCTATAGTATGCATGGGCAAGATAATTGTATGCCCATCTACTAGATAGTAGGTTCGTCAGCTAGTACGGCTATAGTTGACAAACAGTTAATCCCATATCTGTTTAGACACACATGCCTACCATCAACAGATATTTCCTAGAACACATGCACACACAGCTAAATAAGCCAAATATCTCATACTATAAGTCTATAACTTCATAATTTCATCACTTATTCATTTGCGGTACGTTTGTCATATTTGTATTACCTGAATTTTTATCCTTTGAGATCTTTTTATCTGTTATTTCAAAATGAACACTAAAACATGTTTCGTGCATGTTTATCTGGTCGTGAATCTTCGAAAACTGTATATTATAAAACAAGCTGCTCCTAAACGAAAAAGAAAAAAGATCACCATGTTGCCAAAAAAAAAACACTGAAAACTGGATGCTTTTGGAACATGTATTAACTAGCTAGAGAGAACCTGTTTGAGCTTGTTGGCATATATTTCCCCGGCTAAAACTCTCTCACCAAAGAGCATAACTGCTTCTTTAACTGACCGGAATGGCGCTCGGGTATCGATCTCGGCCCGTCCTATTACCACCACCCTCTCCTCTCTTTCCATCTTAATTAGGCAGCTCCCAAATCTCTAACCAGAGAGGGAGAAGGGGGACTAGCTATAATGAATCAAGGCGGTCGTGACTAAGAAAAACTCTCTGGTTTTGAAGTGTAAAGCCACCACAGAGTTTATACTAGGAGAGAGTGCATGAGAGAGAATGAGTTGGAGAGAGATAGGTGGTTAGTAGTTGCTAATTGTAGGGGTGAAGTTTGATTACTTAAAAGGGAACTTAATAAACAAATTAAATCATTGTGGGGAGTTTCATTTCTTCGCGTCCACTTCACTGATATTCTGTTAATTGACGCTGATGTCCTCAATTTTGGTTGTTGCTCTATCTTTGTTTTTTGTTCTATTTTACTGCAGCTGAATGAAATCATACTATCAGATTCACAGAGAGAGAGAGAGAGAGAGAGAGAGAGAGAGAGAGAGACCACCAGAAGAAGTGGACCTTTTTGTGGGGTCCCAGAATGATATAGATCTCGCTCTGTTGGTTGAGGAAAAAGCTAGAGGGTGGTGCGATTCAATTAATCTCCCGTTCCAGGACCAAATACACAAATCCAAGCTACCAAGAATGGCAAAATTCTCCCCACCCTTGTGCCAAATTCAACGTTAAAACTTGATAATTGTCATTCTCGGTGTGAAATTTGGCAATCGCCGAACTTTTTTGAGAAATCAAGTACCTGGACTAACACACACTCGCCTCAGCTAATCCTACAAGACAAGACAATTGCCATAGTCCACTTAATAATTTGATTTACAACAAAAATAAATAAATAAATAAATAAGATGGGTTAATCTAATGTTGGATTTGAAATCATGCCAAAATGATATCAATCAAAATCATTGCTATATTGTGGACTTGCTCTACCAGGGTTATATCATGAACTTAATTTCTTCTTATCCCATTTTTATCTTTACAGTTGTATTTTCATCTCAATAACCCTTGACAATTTCAGAATCCGGAAAAGAATATACTATAATCCAAATGCAGTTTAAGGTTGTATTTTTAAGAAGCAGCAACAGAATCCATGATCATGGCTTGCAAATGAACTGTTAATCATTCATATCATGCCTATGGAACTCTTCCCCGTGGGCATGTTCCCTTTCTCCAAAAAAGAGAAAAAAAATCCTCGTAAGCAAGGTTGATGGGCATTCCGTATTGTTCCCTGCACAAAATCCATTCAAATGCATCCCTCAATCGAGGGGTGTTTATCACAAAGTTCACCACCTTTGGACCAGCATCTAAACATGCCAATTACCTTATCTGGATTTTTCTCGTACGAAATCAGAGGCATCACGAAGCAAGGCTCAGCTTCCGTCTACATATCCCCTTATAGAAGTTGTTCAAGTACATATCAAAGCTTTGCTGGCAACAAGGGGCAAGCATTTCCAGGTTTCAGTCTCCGAGATATCCCGTGGAAAGCATTTCACAGCAAAAATACAAGGCTGCGGAGAACTTGGAGGGGGAGGTTGAATCACTACAAAGGCTGCCAAAAAGAAACTTGGCTGTTCCATTTCGATCACTGTCAGACTGCTCCTTCTGTAATCAAGAAGTAGCTATCCTGCTACATAACCAAAGCAAGCTAGCGAAGTCTATAGCACAGTTACAACACAAACACCATGAGAAATGCTTAGCCTCTTTCTTTTTTTCTCTTTTCTATTAATGTTTCATTAACCATGATAATAAAAAAAATATGTTCAGGTCTAAATATGATATGTGTATTGGCTTACATAAAAATTACTAACAATTATCATGAAGTTGAAACAGGCGGTGCTGTTGGAGCTCGGAGAACTTGTTGCAGTAAGCGGGCTGCCATACGTTGAGTAATTCTGCCAATGACACTTCCCCCAAGACTTCGTGCCTCCGGTTCTTGAAGAACCTGCTCATGGATGTTTTCCAGTTAGATTGAAGGATGTATACAACTACTTCAGAACTTTTTTAACATACACTGAAAAGTGCCTTGCTGTTTTTGTATACCACTGACATGGTGTATTGTCTTACATTTGCATCAAAGACCCTCACTGTTTTTTTTTTTTTTTTTAATCATCAAAACCCTCACTGTTTGTAAGCAATAATGGTCAACAGAAATCTTTTCACCCTTCGGTCTGCATTAATTGGTTTTTCATGCCACAAGGACATAGCACAAGCTATCATGATTGAATTATGTTTTTAAACCAAGGAGATGCAAGGCAAAAGTGCTGACAAAGACAGAGTATTGTAAGTCCCACCAGCAAACAATTAACTTGCTGTGTTTCTGAAAACTATTTCATTGACTTTTACTCTCACAAGAGTTTATCAACATTGCTCATACAATGTTCCAGTTTTTCAAAATTCGACAGGGTGGCTATAAAATTCTACATAGATTTCCCATACCGAGCACGGTTGTCTATGGAAATAAAGAGAAACTCTAAATACCCATCTGATAAAGAACTTTCCCAACTATACAAATCAAGCCAGAATCTAGAACAAAACTGACATAACTGAAAGGTTTTGCCACACTCTCCTAATCCCTTTCCATGAACCGACTCCAAAAATCCTTGAACTCCCCCAGCAAACCTACCCAAATCCAAATTCTCCCTGCACTTGCATGTCACCACACCTTTTCTAAGATGACCATTTTGTAGCATATCTCTGCATCTTTCCTAAGATGAACATGGGAAGGGGAGGATGAACAGTGAGGAAGGAGGCTTGATGGGGAGGAGGTGTTCGTCTGGTGGCAATAGATGGATATGCCGGGGGTGGTGGCATTGCATGAGGGAGGGCAGAGGGTACAATACAAGGCCTCCGGTGTTGGCAAGATGGAGATGGAAGAGGTTAGGTAGCTGTGCTCGGTGATTGGTGGTGCATGCTGCATGAGGGTCATCATATATAGATGCTTGGAGTTGGCTTTTCTTCTTATCGTCATCCTACTATGACAATAGATTGTAATGATGACCAATAACAATACTGTTTTTTCGATTATTTGAATTTGTAGCAATTGTTGCACTGACATCTTTCTTTCTATCCATGAAGCTTTATTGAAACATGATCGTGAAAAACTTAATTTAAAAAACATTTAGGGAATAGATGCAGCAAGACATGCTGATCACATTGAAACAAGGTATGCACTTAGAGCACAAATTACAGGGCAAGCCAAAGTTTGATACCATGTCAAAGCATCAACTCATAACCAAGTGGCAATGAGTGGGAGGTCCCCCAGGCTTGTAAAATGGCAGTTAACCAATGTGGGACCAGCTCCAATAATTATTTCTAATTCCTCTCATTGTTTTGGTTTTTTTTTATCGGCAAAAGTAACATTTTCTAAGGGAAAAGGGGAATTCCAACCAAGGTTGGAAAGTCCAGCTTTACGGGACAAAGCCCATTTCATCTGAGGGCCTAAAAAGCCTAGATAAAACAATAAAGCTCATAAACACCTGAGGGCCTAAAATGCCCATGTACAATCAATGAACAGCTTCTCATAAACAAAAACCCAGCCCACAATAGTGGGCTGAGCCCAGCCCAAGAAAACCCAAAAGTGGGCTAATTCCCCTCGTTGTTTATAAGACTACAGAGTGGAGGTTCAATTTTTAGAAGTCACCTCTATAGCCAAGGTATTAGCAAATATCGTCTTTTTGCTAAATTCCAACAATCTATAGTCCAATGGCCTTTCTGGAAGCACAAATGTCATTGGATATTTAAAATTCCAAAAGCCCATGAATCCAAATGACTATTATCACATTATATGAGGTCCATTATAGTTTTCCTCAAGTCCACTATATCATCTTTAACATATCCTCAATGATCGATGAATCCTCGAAGTTTGATTCAATATCTTCACAGTGTTTCTCTTCAACCTAGTTGTATGCCGATCGCAGACCCAAAGAGACTTTGTCTCCTCTGTTTTTGAACGCAGACCAATCTAAGAGAACCGATTCTCATTTTCAGAACCAGCCTGGATCCTTCACGGAATAGCAATAGAATTTCATTCTACATCACAAACCATACTCAACAACTGCGTAAGCATGAATTAGCAAGGACATCTATCCTAACAGCCAAGGTTCTAGTGGTTCGCTGGATGAAAAGGCAGGGTGGTCTCATTTTAGTCATTCCTTGGGCTAAGATTTCGAGCCATAACCATCTGTCATCCCAGGTGACAATGCATGGCTGTATGTCCTTCTGATGCATCACAAATAGTACAAGGCAAGAGAGGTGGACTTTGTCGAAAAGGGTGCTCAACTCGCATGTTTTTAAGAATCAAGATATTAGGCTTTTGATAAGCACACAATAGTGTATATTCTTGTGCTTAATCTCTCACATCTATCATACTATCATATATATTATTGATGTTTTTGGATGATATTGCGCATAAGGTATGTTTCCATTCTTTTCAGGTAATTTAATATAAAGGGTATCGGCTGGCACCCGAATTTGGCTCGATCACTTGCACGTGCAAAATGACGCCAAATTGTCCCTGTAAGGTCCAAATAAAAATAAGAATTTTGACTGCAATCGGGGCCCAATTGAACACAGATTGTAACACTACGGAGAAAAGCCGGTAGAGAATCGGGAAGGAACCAAAATGGGACCTACGTGCATTGAATTTGCTGTAGAAAAAATAGTGGAATTGTCGGCATATTAAAGTGAGTTGCTGAACCAAAGTACATGTGATAATGACATTTGCAAAATTATTCAACGTGGTTGCCTCTCACCACCCGATCACCATGCATGCATCATACCACGTGATCACCACGCATAGCACTGGATCATTTTTCAGCCAATTCTCAGTCAAGGTGAAACTAATGGGAACACAGTTATTACACATGGGTTTTAATTCGGCAAGGATGGAATTCAACGCCAGGCCACGTGTTGGCTCCCAAAGCGTCCGATCGTATTTTGGCATTGATCCAAACCATTTATCTATATCTCTCAAATGCACACACCACACCAGATTTCTCTCACTCTCCCATGCAGCTGTATATATACATGTAGGGGTCCGAACAAAGAAAAGGAAGGAGCAATCAGTAAAAAAATTCCCTTTCTCTCTCTAATTGTCTCTCTTTCATTTTCCCAGCCAAAATTGCGAAAGTGTTCTCTCTCTTTCTTCCCTCGCGTTATTTTCTTAGTGTTAGGCTTTGGAAGTTAGTCTTTTCTTTAAACAACCAGTGCAATTGTTTCCCTGTTTCTCTTTCCTTGTGTATTGTAAGAAGCAGTGTACTCTTTAAGATTGATGTTTTAAAAATCCTTGTTTCAATTCCATTTTATATTTTAGTTGGTTAAATTTCCTAGTTTAAATTCTTAAAAAAAGTAAAGATGGAGGTTCAGTTCTGATCCTAGTTGTGGATTCCATTAAGATTGAAGGTTGAGCGCCTTTGGCCAACTCTGTTGTACACATCTTTTTGGTACATACTAGTACCAATTTTTCTTAATCACCCAGAAATTAATTATGTTTACAGTTGTTTTTAGCCTTTCCTTGGCAAGTCCTTTGTCAATGGAAGGGTAGTCATTATAGGCTCGGCCATGGGGTGAAACCATCCTTGGTCTAAGTAATTCAATAATTCTTGCTGTTAAAATGATAAAATCAATTGTATGTAAATGCGTGGTCAAATTTCTCCTTAAATCGACTCGAAGCTCAAAAGTGATAAGCCTTTTATTATGCGTCGAGAGTTAATTCTAGCACGCATAATGCTTGGGTCATTGTCCTTTTGAGGGTTCGACCAACTCAGAGGAATTCGATCGCATTTAGCATAACCTTCCGATTGAGCACACAAATTGCTTGTGGGACTTGGTTCTGTAAACTAGTGAGATTATTGGATTACTTAGGCTGACGTGGTGCAAACCCCTTGTTCGAGCCCATCATTTTAAATACATACAATCTGTAGTTTTAGCTTAAATTAGAAAATCTTAGTCTCAAATTCATCAAAAATCCATCAAATTCAAGGGTTGGCTACCTACAGCTAAAATCCACCATATAGCCCGATAAAGCCTTTCACTCCAAAATCACATTCCCTGTGGTTCGACCTCGGACTTACCGAGTTATTCTGCAAGTGACTAGAAAGCTCTACGCTTCGGGCAAGACACCCAGGAATACTATCTTTGGTTGCTAGCAGCTTTCAAATACGTCAAAAGTGATACCAAGTCCAAATAATTTATTAAAAAAAACCTCCGCGGTGAAGCATATTTTGGCTGTCTCAAGTGCAGAGCCAGCCCTGAGCTAAAGCGAGCGTTGCGGTTGCTTTAGGCCCCCCAAAAAGTGCGAATTTTAAGGGGCCCTCATATTTTAGCACCCCTAGGTATCTTTTGTTTTTAGCACCCCTAGGTATCTTTTGTAAAAAAAAAAAATTGTACGTCATATAAAAGGCCCAATTTCATACCCAAAAGATGCCCAATTTCAAATTCACATGGCCCAAAACATGCATTTTTATTAAAGCCCCAAACTTAAACCAAAAGGAAAGAATTAAGTTAGGGAAATAAAAAAGGGCAAGTTCTGGACTTACGAGGCAGAGCCACAGCGAGGGAGTAGAGAATCGAGAGACGGACGAACTTCGGAACTTGTTCCCAAAGCTAAAATCTCAAGTCATTCCAGGTTTTGTTTTCTTGCTATAAGCCTATAATATTGATTATTTTGTTAGTATTCTAACATGATTAATATATTTCTATTCTAACATGATTTGGGGATTATTTATTGCTTTTGCTTAGGTCATATTCCTATCGATATATAGGGTTTAATTAACTGATTGTTGAAGTGTACGATGGTCTAAGTTTTACATGTTTGATTTCCTGATTTTGAAAAGTATTCTGTGAATAGAAAGTCGTGATATTTTTTTGCTTGGTGGGAATTTTGATTGTTAAATAGGGAGAAACAAAAGGAACTGTGACTGTTAATAAGAGAGAATTATTTTTGGGAATTTGCAGATTTTAATTCACCATGAAGAGAAAGTATTTGTCTGGATGTGAAAAAAGAAAAAAAGAAGCAAAAAGTGGACGCACTAATTCAATCTCAAGCGGGTGCTCTCGATAAGTTTTTGACTAAATCACAAAAAGAGAGTTCAAGTATAGTGGAAGATGAAGATTCGGGAAATGAACAAGAAAATTTGGGGAATAAAGAAGATTGATATTTTGACGATGCTTTTAAAATCTTGTAATGGTCCTTTTTTTTTTAATTTTAGGATTAGTGATATTTAAGTGACGAGTTTGAAATCTTGGAATGTTTGGTTATTGTTTTAGGGTTATTCTTAAAAACCTGAACCAAATTAAGCCTACACGTCTAAAGACCTATGATTAGAAGTTTTGTCAAATATGAGGTCATTGAGGTGGGGGATGGCCATTCCATTTTCTGTAGTTGGATAATTGGCATGTCGTTGGTCCTTTGTATGCAAGATTTGGGGACAATCTGGTTGATGATTGGGTCGTTCTCTTAGGGCTAAATTGGATTCTATGATTGTTCATGGGTCTTGCCACTGGCCAAAAAAGGAATGTTGCAATTCTATACATTTAGGCTTATAGCCCCAATTCTGCCAAATGCTTCTTTTCCAGATAAGGTAGTTTGGACTCTCACATTCTGGTGGGATTTCACTGCCAATTCTGCTTGGAATGCCATTAGGAGGCAAAAAACTAAGGTTCCATGGTAAAAGCTGGCGTGGATTATACACCATGTCTGAAGATTGCCTTCAGGCAATGGAGGGTTGTGCACCGTATTTAGTGGATGGTTTTGCTGCTGTTTGCTGAGGTTGTTGGGTGGTTATTTTTGTAGTGTTGTCTATAGCTTATGTTCCAGTTTTTTTTTTTTTTTATTCTGTGATTCTAGGACTCTCAAGGTTTATATCCTTGGTCCATGATTTCTGGGTTTATTGGTTTCTAATGAAATCATCTTACGAAAAGAAAAGCAGAACTATCAACTCTTACTTCAAGTGTTATGCATGATAATGTCCACCCAAAATTGTAAATTTGTAAGTCAATGAAAGGTATAAAAAGGGACAAAAACTTAAAAAGCTGGTCTCACCTGTAAAAGAGGCTGCAATAAAGAAGGATCAAAATTATCTGATTCTCGCAGAAGCCCCCATATCCTAAACACTTGTGCCCTAAGTTCCATGAGGCTGTTTTGTTCGGCATCACTCATCATAAGAGGTCCAGTGGCATTACCATTGAAAATGAGAGTCCTCATAGGACTGGGAACAGAATTGTAAGTATCCAACATTGAGCCCAAAATAACGGCTTCAGAAACACGTACAGACTCTTTAATAACTAAAGCCCTGAGCTCTTCACCATCTGGACCCAACAATAGCTTCAAGACAGGTTGTAAAGCATCTTTTGCAGAGAAATCTCTATCCTTTTTCCCCTGAACAAGTAGATTTTCAAGTCTATTCCACCTGTAGCAGAGCAATAGTAAGAGCTTTGCAACTACTCAGCCAATTTGCACTCAACAAAATCCTATTCCGCCAATGAAGTGTTAGATAAATTATGACAGAAGTAAATACGTGCCTGAATTTGCCATCCTTAAAAAGCAACTCAATAAGAGCATCTCTGAGATATGGGTTTGGATCTGTGAGAAGCCTTTTTGCAAAATATGGATATGAAGCAGCCAGAACTTTAAAATTAGGGTCTGCATATAGTGCCAAACCTTCAAGAACAGTGAGCGACCTCAATATCAATGCATAATAAGCTGGAACTGCAGAGAATAGACCAGACAAAGAAGGGGCCATTAGAAATACAGAGAAAGATTAGTTATTCATGCAATTGTGGAATTACATAAACATTTTCCGTACAAAAATCAGTTGCTCAATGAATTAGTGCATTATCTGGCAATCATATCACCCTACAACATGCCTGTTAGCTGATTCTCCCATAGCCATTTACAGACAAAGACATCACCAGTCAGGCGAGAACGACGTAAAGTCATTTATCAATAAGATGCCATTCGAGCTCACCATTGAATGGATATTGATAAAGAACAGCACCCAGACCATCCACCAGCGTTTTGAAGTTCAGTTCACTCACAGTTGAGTTAAGTGCATCATCAAAGAAGTTTCGAAGTGCTGGTACAATCGGGGAAACATCTACTTCCGGGGACAAGAAATCTAGAGCATAGTAATCACGAGCCATAGCTTCATAATCCCTATTTACCATGTGAACAACATGGCCGATTATAGCGGATCTTGCGTCTTCTGGGGTTTCACTCATCATCCCAAAATCAAGAAAAGCAAGCTTCCCATCTGGTGTTGCCAAAAGATTTCCAGGATGAGGATCTGCATGAAAATATCCATACTCAAGGAGCTGTCTAAGACTACACTGAATTCCTGTGTTCACCAGATCCAAAACTTTCAGCCCTTGACCCTCAATGGCTTCTTGCTCATTTAATTTGACGCCATCAACCCAATCCATTGTCAATACTTTCCCGCTAGTGTAGTCCCAGAAGATATCTGGGACAAGGACATCTGCTTTATCAGCATATAACTTTTTAAACCTCCTTGCATTCTGCCCCTCCTGCATAGACCTGTCAAAATTAACATCCAAACATAGAGGAATCTCTTATAAATTAGAGAAAATGTGTTTTCTCTCCTTCACCCAAATTACAAAACTAGTATAACAGGAAACTAACCTGCACATAATTGAGCTCTTGATAAA
This sequence comes from Rhododendron kiyosumense, assembly GCA_019656275.1. Classification (NCBI taxonomy): domain Eukaryota; kingdom Viridiplantae; phylum Streptophyta; class Magnoliopsida; order Ericales; family Ericaceae; genus Rhododendron; species Rhododendron kiyosumense. The sequence goes on from BPLS01000671.1 coordinate 113,196, forward strand.
CTCTACGAGCAAATTCATCTATAAGGGCAACGACATCGCTGGAAATAATGTCAACATATCTGTTTATGAGGAATCCTATACCCCTAATCAGGTAAAAGTCAAGTCCAATAGCCTCTTCAATACCAGGCCGTTGCACCTTCACAGCAACAATCTGGCCAGAATACTTCAGCTGAGCTTTGTAAACTTGGCCTAGACTTGCAGCAGCAATTGGAGATGGAGATATTGATGAGTAGATGGAGTCAAGTGGGAGTCCCAACTCTCGCTCAATGCAAGAAAAAGCCTCTGCATCTGGAAATGTCGGCAAAGCATCCTGCTCATTCAAAATACACCAGTGAGGTCGTCTTAAGCTCCTCACATCAAAACATCAAGTTTAATAGGCACAGTAGCCTCAGTTACATCATAAAAGAAAACATGTTTTATGGAATAATTAGCCACCATGAGACAAATTGGAAAGAAAGGAGACAAACATGAATCACCATAAATTCACACCCCCGGGTCTCCTACGTAAGACTTTAGTCCTAGATGCTGACATTGTAGAGAACCAGCAATAACATGTTGATACGCTGCTCTTGTTGTTTCAGATGTGGTAATAGTTTCCAAAGTTCCCAAATACTGCGATTGGTGTGGCAACATAAGCCCACTGGAAAAGCCCATTCATGTTTTCGAATAATTAGCCACCATGAGACAATTAGTTTGTGCATGGTACAAGACATACAAAAAGAAAAGAAAAGGAAAGGAGACAAACATGAATCACCATAAATTCACACCCCCAGGTCTCCTACATAAGACTTTCGTCCTAGTTGCTGACATTGAAGAAAACCAGCAATAACATGTTGATACGCTGCTCTTGTTGTTTTAGATGTGGTAATAGTTTCCGAAGTTCCCAAATACTGCAATTGGTGTGGCAACCCATTCATGTTTTCACTCCACTTTCAATGAAGATGTATTATGTCAGAATTTGTCGGGCCTCTGCCCCAGAACGTAGAATGAAATAGATGGCTGGGTTCTCTTTCTACGACCCCTGTCCCTCTTCTCCTTATCTTAAGAAGTGGGATCTGCCTAGAATGACCATTCTTATGGTGGTACGGAAGGCACGAGCTCCGCCAGAGCCGGCCCTGACTTTTTAGGGGCTTATAGTGAAAATTAAAAATTAAATGAGAGGCCTTTTTTGTTGGACTAGCACAAGGGATAAAAAATTAGGGAGGTCCCCCAAAATTCAAATTTTTTGGAAGGCCTAAGGCGGCCACAACACAAGTTTTAGCTCAGGGCCAGCTCTGAGCTCCGCGAGCATCCCGGGCCCCCTTTACTAAGAAGGGAAAGAAAGCCACAACCAGAACCACATCAACTTCCTGTGCAAGATGGAGTTGAACATATTAGTATCTTTCAGTCGATTGTCTCTCTATTGAACAGCAGAAAACGAAGCAAAACAGGGAATCGCTGTTAGATTTCTTGGAGGGTTCCAACCTAAAACCAATTGGCAATAGGTGGAGTAGCCTCTAGAATTTATTAACCAAGCTTGGGTAGCTTAGATGAGCGATGTGGGACAAGTCTAACACTCCCCCCTCACGTGCAGCCCGGATGCACATGGAGGTAACTGACCAGGAGCTGACTGACTGACTCGAGCGAGAGATGACAGAAACTTTCCCACGAGAGGTGAGGCCACCCAAGACCTAGCTCTGATACCATGTTAGATTTCTTGGAGGGTTCCAACCTAAAACCAATTGGCAATAGGTGGAGTAGCCTCTAGAATTTATTAACCAAGCTTGGGTGGCTTAGATGAGCGATGTGGGACAAATCTAACAATCGCCTCTCTATTTCAATCGACCAGCAGGCAACAACCGACTCACAGGTATAATCTGTCGACTCACAGGTATAAATCTATCTCGATCGACCTCTCTCAAGTCCCTTGCCTCTCAATCCCGCCCCTCTCTGGTCTACCCCGATCTCCAACTCGACTCTCTTTGGTCTCTGTTGATTGACACCAGTTCATCTTCCTCCCATCTCTCTCACGATTGACTAACAGTCCTGTGTTTAGTTGTCATTGATCTGAATTCTGATCTTTCTGTAATCAACAGTCAACAGTCGACTCCAACAGCACTTGTTATCAACAGTCAACAGGATAACTACTTGCTTATTAAATAGTGTTGAAGTCCAAATAGGATAACTACATGGTTTAATCTTATTTCAAATGTTGGATGGTTGTCTTTTTGTTGATTTTGACGTTTTAGTTCTTCTCTCAGCGAGAATCGGTGACTATTTGACATGTTTTTATGTATCTTTTGAATGGTATGCTTTCTAAAACTCATTGGCTTAGTGTTTATTGTTTGAAATATAGGTGTATGCAATTTTTCTTATTTTTTCCACATAGGTGCGCCTCGCCTTGCACCTCTCGCCCTTGACAACTATGGTCCTTGCTGGGTGAAGGTCAATTCACAAGCCTTGGATACCACACTTGATCTATGGGTTTGACTAATATATCTCATTTTGCTAGCTAATTTATTTGGAAGCCACAACATGCCTTCCTTTGAGATGGTGGATCAACCTCAGGAACTAATTAGCACCTATATAAGCATTGCTGAATCCCTTTAGTGCAACACTTATGAGATGCTGATTTCACAAAGAAGAGAACCACCAAACCAATCAATGTTGGACAGAAACCACAATGACAGAGATGCAAAAGGTGCAGTGGTGAAGGGCTAATTGGTGATACTTTCCTATATAGGTAGCCAGATGTAGCCAAAGTAAGTATAGCTGTTGAATTATGGTTGGTGCACCATGCACGAAAATGACTATGACGCTTTCAATTTGATTACTAGGAATAATAAAGTGGAAACAAATGCAATTTTAAGCAGCAACTTGGTTTTAGGGAGTAGTACACCGGTTTACTAATGCAGTTTATAATTGCATATAAACTCGGTGTACCAATAATTAGTCATATCTATATAAAGCAAGTGATTGTGAGGATGTCCTGGCAGACATAGCAAGCAACAGGGATGAGGCCTGTAACTGCAAGTTTTGCTTCTATTCCCAGTTGCATAGTAAATGTTGTTCTTCACCTGAGACAGGTATGTTGGTTTCTTAATAGTGAGAGAGAGAGAGAGAGAGAGAGAGAGAGAGAGAGAAAAGAAAAAAAGAAAAAAGGTCGCAGACTGTGAAATGGAGAACATAGAAAAGACATACCTGCAGTTCAGAAAGCTCCTCGAGGTACTCAGATGGACACAGATCAGGCCTAGTTGACAAACCCTGTCCTATTTTGACAAAAGTAGGTCCCAATCTAGTGAAAATACTCCTCAGCTGAATGGCCCGCAATCTTCTGTTCTGATCGAGCTGTCCATTCAACTGGTCCAACCATAGCTTGAACCCAAATGAACCGAGGCCAATAAATATTTCAAGAGTCCTCCGCAGAACCTACAAGAAGGTGGAGCCCAAAAAACAGATAGAAAAGTGGGGATGAAGGGATGATAAGGCAAACTGTTGAGGCAATCAATGTAACATTGGATGTATAAACAGCATTTACCCTGACAGGACGTGAGCCGTATTTGACTAACAGAAGTTCAGGGCTATAAACAGAAGCATTGGCAGCACGGGTCATGGCTCTTGCCTCGGCTTGCATATCGCCTGTTCGATCCCTAATTGAGGAATCACGTCGACGGAACGGCACTGCATTATTACCACCAGTCACTTCTTTAATCACAGGCAACGCCTGTGGTCTTGCCTCCACAATAGCTGCTCGCGGCAAAACTCTAGCTTTCCTCCTTCTGCGAGGATCCTTCCGCCTTGGAATCGAAATCACCCCCGTATAAGGAGATATAGGCAAAACATAGTGATAGGCAGTTGAAGATACTGTTGAAAAACTCATGGCTATGGCTTTGGAGTCGGAAACCAGTTGCAGGCCGGAAGATAAGGAAAGCTTGTACTAGCTTTCTTTTTCCTGTAAAATGTTTTCATCACTTTATTATATATCCTCAAAATATAAATTTGCAATTGATTTAGGTTCAGTTCTCCAAAACTTTCAAGGGAAAATTACAAATCAAAGAAACGTGAGGCCAATAATGCCACGGACATGGTACAAAGATTGGAAAGCTCTGTTGTGATAGCACGAGGAAAATTATTTTCATAAACTTGGAATGCTCTTTTGGTTAGACAGTTTAACCCCTTCCCAAAACTACATCTGTTGATTCAAAACCATATCCCTACCAATCGTATTTCCTCCTATTCTTACATCACAAATTCACAATTGTCCCCCTCTCTCTACCCCACCCACTTCCCTCTTTCGGCCTCCTCTTCCTCCTCCAGCTTTAGGCTTATTCTACTGTATATAAGCTAATCTATATCTTAAATAGATACAATTAAAAGTAAGGTTGATCAAGCCACAATTAATTGCATGCAGATAAGATATGCAACATTGTTCTTCGTTAAATCCCAATAATTTGTTCCATAGAAGCCCAACAACTATGGGATATTACAGAAGGTTTCTATGTTCCTTATGATCTTCAATCCCAGAGTTTTGACGTTAGCAAAGAGTCCAAGTTTAGGTAAACTAACTCTTTTCAATCTAATTTCTTGATTTCCCTGGTTAAGGACCATGAAATTCGTAAAATCAATATGAAGTACCATGAAATTCTTGTTTTTGAACGAGTTCTCGAAGAACCCTTGAGTAAGGCCAACTCTAGTTTCAAAGTGGGATTTTTGATTTTGGAAAGACAAAAGAGTTGGACTTGTTTCACATGTCAAGAGTTGCATAGTCTTGTGAGGCAAAATATTGGTTAAGTTGGGAGAACAAAAACTATAGGGAAATTGAAGCTCAAACTTTATCAAACATCAAAGTGGACGTCTGGAAGCCATAATGTTGCTTTGGGCAGCTTAAAATTTTTTTATTTAACAAGGTACCATTAGCCTTGGCCTTTCACCAGCCAAAGGATCCTGTAACAAATATTCTAAACACTAAAGCATGCATTACTTAAAAGTTTGGGTTGAACATGATGGACAAACTACAAGTTGAGCAAATCCTAAGTTGAATCTTGGCAGGAAAAGGCCAATGCTAATGTTTAAAGTTGGTTCAACTGATTGATTGCCACCTAGATTCTACTTAGATTCAACTGGTAAACTCTAAGTTGTTCTCTAGTTGAATCTGATGGAGAACAAACTCACAAATCACAATAGATTCAAGTATTCAACTTAAAGATCGTTCTAGAATCTAGGCCTTTCTTATCTCATGGTTTGTCTAATATCATTTGAATCTATTAAACTAATTACAATCACAACAGTTTTGGGAATATTAGTTTTTTTATTCCCTCATTTTATTTTATTTATAATTGCACTTAGAATCGTATCTTTTCAAAACAAGAACTTCAATTCTGTAAAATTTATCTAAGTAAAAAAATAAATTATTGATTACAATGATTAGATTCCGAGATGCGTACTCTTTTTTTTCAATTGAAACCCATTCAGTTGATTTGCTTTCATTACATGCAAAGAACAAATCTCAAGATATTGAAGAGATTAATAAACGAAGAACAAACTCACAACGATAAGAAATAATACGTTTTAGACACAAAGAGAAACCCACAAAGAAGGATAACATAAAAGAAAAAAGGATTACATTGAATAACACAAAGAAAAAACTCACAAAGATAAGGATTGCAATAACAAACGAATGGAGTTTAAGGTTATGAAACACGTCACAAGCTTCCGAGCTTTGTCCTTCTCTCCAGGTCTGTCCAATCAGACAAGTCATAATGATTTGGAAACTCACTCGCTAACGGGCAAGGAAATTTCGATGGCTTTTGAAGGTTAAATTGTGTATATAAAGACCCATGGACTAAGAAACTTCAAACATTAGATAGAGATTCACAAGCTACCATTCACTCTCCCATATCATGTCTTCCAGAAGCACTTTGATGATTTGTGGTTTAGGGGTGGCACAATTAAACATGAGGAGCAAATCTTTATTTTGTGTTCTAAAACTTCATAGTGCTCCTAGTCACATAAATTGCGTTTTGCATAATACACGAGGGTTTTGAATTAATATGCGTTCTGTCAAAGGTGATCCTATCATCTTTACTATTGACATGACGGAAACTAGGACTCATTAAAACATAGGAACCAGTCACCAATTCCTTTTGGATAAACAAAAAACAAAAGGCAAGACCTAGAACTTCTTTAAACTGCATAAACATTGAGGCAAAGAGT
>BPLS01000671.1:125811-147596 GCA_019656275.1 Rhododendron kiyosumense
TCCAAGTTGTTTATTTTTTATTTTATTTTATCAGTTGTTAAATTAAAATAAAATAAAATAAAATAAAATTGTTGACTAAAATAATCACAAAAAAATAAGATTGGTCATCCTCTTGTCATTTTTTGATTAAATCACATGATGTGCGCACATAAGGCTGTAAACGAACCGAATCGAGTTGAATCTTGTTAAGTTTGGCTCAGGTTTGTTAAGTTACTAGTCTGGCTTGAGTTCGGTTCAAATTCGATTCGTGCTTAAAAACTTGGCTTGAGTTCGGCTTGTTAAAATTTTTCAAAGCTTGGGTTCGGCTTCGTTAAAGTATTAGTCTGGCTCGAGTTTGACTCGGGTTCGATTTGAACCTGAATGTCTTGGCTTGAGTTCTGCTAGTTAAATTTAAACGAATTGAGCTGAGCTAAATCTTAGCTCAAATTGAGCTCGTCAATACTCGGGTTTGGTTCGGCTCGGCTTATTAAACTCAAGAGAACTCAAATTCTCTCATTGATCGTATAGAATTTAGGATAAAAATTTAGGAAAAAAATAAGTATTGAATTATACATACAAACTTAAAATTTTTTAATTTTACAAATAGACCTCTATTAAATTATTAATTAAATTTAATTATAAGTTTGCGAGCCTGACCGAGCCGAATACCATTAGGCTTAGGTTCGGCTTATTTACGGAACGAGCCTAGAATTGAGATTCAGGTTCAGTTCGTTTAGTAAATAAATCGAACTCAAACAAACTTTCGCTGAGGTGCGTCTCGAACAGTTCACGAACGACTTTACTTCATTTAGACCCCTGTGCACCCGAACAGAGCACAGCAACCGGTAAAGATATAAGTACAGCAGAGCAAAGCAACCTGAACTAAGTATTTTGAATAAAATTAGCGGTTCCGATTATCTTTTTGGTATCCGAGACAGGCAAAAAAATGGTCTGTGGGCGGCAGCTGTGCAGCAGATGCTGTACCTGTAGCAGCGTTCCAAAGCAACTTCTCCTCTCCATATATAACGAGTCTTCGTCATCGGAGACATCCAGTAGACATGGCCGATCTCGAAACAGGGAGAGAGATTACTTCTCGTTCTTCAATTGGGACTAAATGCGTTCAACTCTGAGGAAACCCTCCCTGTACAGTCTTTTTAGAATTGTAAAAAGCCCTACTTTTCATAAACCCTAGAAACCAAATACTCCTACTTTTTACAGTCGAAGCAAGGGTTTCTCCGACTTCTTCACGCCATGAGTCCAGTTCAGAATTTCGAGCAGCACTCTCGCCATCTCATCGAACCCGACCTCTGTATCTCTCTTCCCTCTTCCTCCTCCTCCTCCTCTCTCTCTCTCTCTCTCTCTCTCTCTATATATATATATATATATACACACACACACATATATTCATGTATATGTTTCTATTTTTCGATGAATTGTAGAATGTGTTTCGTAATTTGAGACAGAAATTCAACTAGCTGTGTATCGAGATTTATATGTATGTATTCGTTAATGAACTCGTGGTCTGTTTTTTGTTTATGTTCCGTCTTACACTCTTACTAACCACCCAATGGTAGCCACTCTCTTTATGCTCTTCCTTGGCTAACACGAAAGACTTGCAGTCAGAGGCTTAATACTCTCCTTACTATTTCCTCCAATCGCCCATTAGGCCTTCAATAATAGTAAAATAATAATAACAAGGATCTAGCGCCAAACAAATTAGTTTTTCAATACAAATTTCACGAGTGTTATTACTTATACGAAAATCAATGCACTTTTCTTAGGTATTGATGCACATTTTACATATTATCCACCACCGTAAGGGTGTGGTTAGCTTTTGCCTTTAACGTTTTGGAACTGCAATTTTCAACCAGCAGTTGTATTTTGAAACAGCAATTCAACTGGCTGTGCTTGTCTATATACTCAATATGTATGTATATGGGAATGAACTTGAGGTCTGTGTTTTTTTCCTCTTTCTTTTGATGTTTGGAAACAGCAATTCAGACGAGGCTTCAAATGGCGATGGAGGTACGGGACAGTTTGGAGATTACACACACGGCGGACTACTTGAATTTCCTAAAATGCTACTTCAGGGCCTTCTCTGCGATTCTATATCAAATCACGAAGCCGCAATCTGTAGATAACCCCGAGCACAAGCTCCGGAACATAGTGGTGGAGATCCTCAACCGCCTTCCTCACAGCGAAGTGCTTCGCCCCTTCGTTCAGGACCTCTTGAAGGTAGCAATGCATGTACTCACCTCTGATAACGAAGAGAACGGCTTGATTTGTATCCGAATCATATTCGACCTCCTTAGGAACTTCAGGCCGAGTCTGGAAAACGATGTCCAGCCTTTCCTCGATTTCGTGTGTAAAATTTACCAGAATTTTAGATTGACAGTCAGCCATTTCTTCGAGAATGGGGACGTGGCTGCAGCAGCAGCAGCAGCAGCCGCCTCTGTGTCCTCGAATTCTTCCGCATTTGGTTCATTTGGGGGAGAAGATGCTAAACTGATGGACATGTCAGACCAAGTGGGCCCACCTACTGCTTATATTGGGGCCGGGCAACTTAATCCCAGTACGCGGTCTTTTAAGATTGTCACAGAGACGCCTTTGGTGGTTATGTTTCTGTTTCAGTTGTATAGCAGGCTTGTGCAAACCAACATTCCTCAGTTGTTGCCATTGATGGTTGTGGCTATATCTGTTCCGGGTCCTGAAAAGGTTCCACCTCATTTGAAAAGTCACTTCACCGAGCTAAAGGGTGCACAAGTTAAGGTCAGTGATGGTCGTCATTTTATTGCTGCTACTATTATTTAGAAGACACTAAGAAGTTGTTTTATCTTTGTATTCTCCATTATCTAACAAGGCTATGTGAGTGCCAAATTGGGATCTTCTACTCCTATTATCGTGTGTTACCTGTGCCTGAAGACACTTTCCAACGTAACTTATTACCTTAAAGACAGACCATAGTTCACTAATATTAACCATCATCAACTAACTCAACATGCTTTAGAACCAATAAGTTTTTTTTTTGGACTCAGGTTGTCTTGTGGCAAATATAAACTTAACAGAAGGAATCTATTCATATATTTATCACCACATCTTGCTATTTTCGTTCTATAATTCAATAATATAATGCCACCTTTTTATCTTCTTGTCGGATCCTTGCTCCTTGGCTAGCGAAATGTTGTTATCGGAATTGCTCGTAACTTGTCATTTCTGCATGCTCAAAAGTATGCTTGATTCAGATGTTTTTAAACCCTTTATAATTTACTTCAATTATGCTTAGGGGTTTCTGTTTATCCCCTCAATGGAAGCCATATTTATATTTTAACTCCCCTCCCCTCTCCTTCACTCAACCCGACCAGTACCACAATGCTCTAATCCTGCCCAGCGATGAAATCCTATTCCTGTCGGCATCAATTTGCAGGCATGCCTTAGGTGCTACCTCACCCAAATGTGTTACAAGGCAATAGGATGTTGAAAATGATATTCAGGTTTTTAAGTAGAGATTTTTGTAAGGCTGATGGCAGTTAGGTAAATTCATGTTTTGTGATAGGTGATAAATCTGGCAGTCCGGTCAGTGTATTTCCTCAAACTAAGGTCGTTTGATGTAAAGTTGTAAACCAAACCTCCAAACTAAGCAAAGCATTTAAGCCCCAATCAATTGGGCTTGGCCGCATAAATCCATTTTTTTCATTGAGCTCTGTTGAGGGCATCGTGTCGAACTACCACATCTAAAGTCAATTTTGGTGGACCTATCTCTTAGTGTTATCCTCAACCGTTAACATATCACTCTGTGAACTACCGCATAGGTGGTTGATGTACGATAGAAATTGTCCAAACCACCTTGATCTATTTCTGCTCATCTTAGTCTTTTATTGGTGCTACCCCTACCATTCTACTAATGTTCTCGTTTCTAATTCTATCTCGCAAAGTCTTACCACACATCAATCTCAAGATTCTCATTTCAACTAAACTCATTTTTCTCTCATGATGCTTCTTAGTAGCCCCACACTCCGTGCCGTATAATATGGCAGGCCGTACGGTAGAACTTTCCCTTGAACTATGTTGCGGTTGCACAGGACTCCCCAAATAACCTATAATTGCTATTCAATAATTGCCTTTGCATGGAGTTTACCAAATTATCGAATGTAACGTATTTTGCCCAAAATGTGAATATCTCTATCGTCAATTGTACGTGCTGTGTTGTATAATATTTCGCAAGGGATTATTTTTTTACCTGATACTAATTTGTGAAATCCTTCTTGTGTAACTGCAGACAGTGTCTTTCCTAACTTACCTCTTGAAGAGTTTTGCTGATTATATCAGGCCGCATGAAGAAAGCATTTGTAAAAGCATTGTTAACCTACTTGTTACCTGTTCGGACTCGGTTTCCATTCGAAAGGTGAATTTATTCCTTAGGTTTGCCATTGACCCCGTTCCTTTCTCCTCTTTTGTGCCTTGCTTGTTTGTCTCTAAATCTGTAGATGTTGGTTGCAGGAACTGCTGGTAGCATTGAAGCATGTTCTTGGGACAGATTTTAAGAGGGGGTTATTTCCTTTGATTGACACACTGTTAGAAGAGAGGTATTGTTGGTAACATGCATTACTACATCATCACTTTGTTCCATAAAGTTTCTGAAATACTCATGGTAATTGAAAACACTACTTAACTTCATGTCCTGTTAATATTATTGAATGATTGTTCTGTTCTTCAAATTAGTAATTCTGGTTTGTTCTCTATATCCCTCAAATTTTTACGAGTACTGGGATGCCTTCTTATTTATCTGCAATATTCTCACGATGAGAGATCGTTCTTGTCTGTGTCCTTGTTTGCACATCATTAAGAAAATGCCATTTTTCAGATGTCTTTTTGATTCATCATGAGAACCAATTGAGGTTCTTTATTTTTCTGTGTAGATTTGTATGGTTTGGCAAGGTTTGAGATGGATTCTATGTGCTTGGCAATATTACTAGCTTGTTGAGGTAGCTGTGTTTTTCTCTCCGTTTGGACCCTGTGGTAACTTTTCGTGTTCTGATTGTTAGCGAAGAATAATTTGGACTTCCTTCCGGAGATACTAAAATTGGTTTTGGGCATAGTTCTGGCTCTCTTTTGTTCTATTTGAGGTTTGAGGGTTGAGAGTTCAAAATTTTGCTGAAGCTTTTGATGCCTAGTTCCTTATTTCAGGGATTGCTATTGGTTGCGTACTCTGTACTGGTGTACTTTGGTTGTATGAATAATATAGAGGTCTTGTGTGTTATGGTCTTGGGTTCTTTGAACCCCAAGGCCAACTAATGAGGTGTATATTGGAGTTATTGATTGAGATATGGTACTGTATACTCTGCTCGTGTTTTGTCTTGGATTTTGGCCCTGCACGTTTTTTATTTGCTTTTCATCTGGACAATAGATGGGATAAAGCCACAAGGAAACAAAATTGTTGATGATTTTCCCAGTCTGGTCTCGTACATTATCTTGTGTTGAAATATGAGAACTATGTAACGAACTGTAAAAAATATGGGCTTTTTGTGGGTATCCTTGTAGTTGATGCATTCTTTGGAACTCATATCTATTTTAAGAAACAAATCATACCCTTGTATCTTTAACTTCTTATGATTTTGCGTGTTGACTTCATTATAATGCGGGTAATTATAATGCCACAATGATGTTTCTTAAGTGACATATATACCCTTGGGGAAAACTCATCAGATCCATGTATGACTGAATGACTACACGTGTGGCTACCCCTACTCCTCTTTCCACATGTTACCTACACTGCCACTACCGGCGACTACTCGTCATTGACCATCGCCGGCGTTACCAACTGGACGATTTCATAGCCACAAATCAACCACCAACGGTCCACCATTAACTAACAAATTGAACCGACCAAATCCCAACCTCACCGACAAATTCCCAGCTTTGATCCACCGGCGTTCCAAGATATATGTCAATAATCTAGCTAGACATGCCCAGATCAGTCAGATGGGGAATCTATTGTTTGTTCTTTCTGGGTATTCAATTCATTGATTTCAGACTCTGAAGATTCAAAATTTGAGGTTCTTCCTTCAGGGTATTCAGGTCTATAGTTTGTACGGACAGATTGACAAACCTATTCTCTCAAGGGGAATTTCGGATCATTAGGGAACTTGCAAGACCTTGCCATTGGTGATTGCCTTCGAAAAAGAGATTGGAAAGTAGAGAGAAGAAGACAAAAGAAACTCTGCTACTGTTATTTCGTAGACAGAGAAGGGAAGGGAAGGTGGAGAGAGAGAGAGAGAGAGAGAGAGAGAGAGAGAGAGAGAGAGAGAGAATGGAGGAATAATGAGCAAAGTGAGTAACATGTCACTTACATCGTGTATGTAGGCTAAGAATGATAGGCTTTTCTGAAGGGTAAATATGTCACTTACAACTCATTGTTGTGGCAGTAGCAAATCCTATCGTGGCAGTATCTCCACCCTTATAACGCTGTATGATTGTTATACGCGTTTCCTCTGTAATTCTATTTGATGTGTTATTCAACCTTTATTAGGGTTCTTGTGGGAACTGGCCGGGCATGTTTTGAGACGTTGAGGCCGTTGGCTTACAGTCTACTGGCAGAGCTTGTTCATCATGTGAGGAGTGATCTCTCCTTATCACAGGTAGTTCCTGTCCTCAGATCTGATGTCATCTAATGCTGTATATAGACTTCTCCTCTTGGGCAAGCATGTTTTCATTTTGTGAACTTTAGGCAATTAGGTTAAGACTGGTTTGTTTGAGAAAGTTTTGGATGCAATTTACATGCTGGTGTTTCTCTTTGTATTTATTTGATCAGTTTGGGTGGTTTAATACTTTATTTTGTTTCTATCATTAACTTTTCCAATTGGATTTGATATGTTGTTGCCTGTTCAACATACTGTTTGCATGTTGTACAAAATCAGAATTTTTTTTCGATGCCCCCTTTACCTGTGGGTGTTAACCAGGTTAATTATTTCCTCGTCTTTTATATTTACTTGCGCTGTCACCCCTTATCAGGCTGTTATAGTTTCTCTAGTTCTCTTCTTCTGAACTTCAAGTTTGCTTTCTTTAGATGTGGCCTAGATGCATGTAGGGGTGAGCACGGGCCGGTTCGGGTCGGGTTTGACCTGGACCAGCCATCCAATTTGGGACAAAGGAGAGAATTTCGGAGCTTACAACAATTTGGACGTCACGACGGGTTGCCAAATGCATTGACATGAGTTGTTTTGGTTATAAAGAGCATGGTGTTGAGCTGGCCTACATATATTTTGTCTCTTTTTTTTGTCCAGGATTCGGCTACGAAGAAGTTAAAAGGAGATCCAATGAGGTTTTTTAGAAGTGGTGATTAGTTCAAATACCGCTGAAGTGTACTAGGAATCAATGTGTATTCCTGTTAAGGAGGGGGAAGGTTGTATCAAAGAATGGGAGGGTGTGGCTGTGTGTGGAGGCTTTTCCAATCTTCTGGTAAGAGACAGCATGTTGGTGAATTTCTGGTCTCATAGGTGGGTTTGGAGGGGATAAGTTAAGGATTGCTTTTATCGGAGACATTTTGCTTTTACTGGAGGCTTGGGAAGTGGACGAGCCGATGATCCTCATGGATTGTTATGGTTTGCGAAATTGGGGATTGGGAGGATTCAATCAGATGTCCTCAAGGTCTTCCTAGGTTAAGTCTTTTCATCGAGGGAGTGATGGCGCTTTCTATCCTTAGAAGGCTATCTAGAGGACACACGCCCCTGCTCAAGGTTGCTGTTTTCTGTTGTGCGTGGCTTAAAGCGTAGTTGTCAAGGGCGAAAGGCGCATTGATGTGCAGAGTCTTGTTGGGGCCTGAGGCGAGAGGCGCAAGGTGAGGTGCACACCTTTTGAAGCGAAGCGCACCTATGCGAAAAACATAGGAAAAATACCATATGCTAATATTTCAATTAAATTATTTCTGAAATGAAATTAATTATGTTTGGAAATAATTAAACATACAAGTTGAGTTATGTACATGACTATATGTATTATGTAGTTTACAATTTAGAGGTGGCAAATGGGCGGGTTGGGTCGGGTTTGAGTGGGTTGAAACGGGTCATGGGTTGAATATGGGCAGGTCAAATACGGGTCGATTAGTAAATGGGTTGAAACGGGTCGGGTCCAATACAGGTCAAGCCAAAGTCAAACCCGACCCGACCCATTTTCCTCCCCCCCCCCCTTTCTTTTTTAAATTTTTAATTTTTATAATATAATATTTTTTTTGTTCCTTTCCTTCTTTTTCCCCTTACTTCTCCTTTGCTTGTTTTGCGTCAAACTGTTGTGACTTATTGATTTGTCTCGTTGGAAGGAATCGGAAAAGTAAAAAATTATTAGTTTCTATCAAAAAAAAAAAAAAATTGATCCAATTTTTTTTCGTCAGTTTGTGTGGTAAACATTGTTTTATCCCAAGTTCGATGATATCTAAAGAAATTTGAAATTCTTTGTTTTCAAATACTATAAGAGTTCTGTTTGAAGTGGAAACAAAATAGAAATACAACAAGAAGTTCCAAATATTTTGGTGTTTGGCCTTTTCAAATGTAAAAAAAAAAATGTAAATGGTTTCAGTCATGCCATTACTTAAAAAGTCTGAAATCCCATTGCCACGGGGTGGCGCAAAGTTAATTCCATTGCCGTAAGGTGGTGCCCATCGGGGGCGCAAGGTTTCGAATTCCAATTCTATTGCCGAAAGGCGGCGCCCGTTGGGGATGACACAAGGTTGAAATTCCAATTCCATTGCCGAAAGGCAGCGCTCGTCGAAGACGGTACAAGGTTGAAATCCCATTGTCATCGGGGACGACACAAAGTTAAATTCTGTTGGGGACGGTGCGGGATTGAAATTTTGTTGTATGCTGATTCGGTGGCAACAATGGCTTTTGCCAAAAAAACTCAGGGCAGTACCAAAAAGAATTGATTTGGAGGGCCTCCACGGCATTCAAACAATGTATAGGAGTAAAACAACTCTTGTGCAGAATGAGTGTTTTAATTCAAACCCATATTGAACCCATTTTCAACCCATCTGAACCCATGTAAATATGGATTTGTATGGGTTGAACCCATATCAACCCGTTATGTAATATGGGCGAGTTGGGTTGGGTTATAAATGGGTGGATTGGGCGGATTAGAAAAATATGAGTTGAGATTGCCACCTCTAGTTTCCATATACGTATGAAGAGAGAGAAGCGCGCTTTTTTGCGCCTTGTCGCCTTTCTCACCTTGTTGCTCTTTTGCGCCTTGACTGCGCCTTGTTCAAGTCGCCTTGCCTGCGTGACGCAAGGCGCTGGAGGTGCGCCTGCCTTGTGCCTAGGCGCGCCTTTGACAACTATGGCTCAAAGTAAGAAGCATACTAGTATGTAGGAGTTGGATAAGGAGGTGGAAGTCTATAATAAATGTGCTCATGAGAGATTTTAGTGCTTTGGAAAGATTTCAAGGTGGAGATGAAAGCCATAAATCACATGAGCGAAGCGAGACAATAACGCATGGAAAGCGGCAGAGGGGGAAAGCGAGCAATCATGGGGGAACCCTCTGTACATGAGTCGAGGCTAGGGTGTCCCGAAGAGATCAACAAGAATTCAGTCGTTACTAATTGGTATATTAATTTATGATCATGGTGAGGGAAGGCAAAGACGGCGCTTCTATCAGTACCAAGAGGGCGGTTATGCCCCAACGATGGGCCCTTACGGGGTCAATAGGGATAGCACACTGGGGAAGGGGAATCAGTTCATCTTTTTATGCATTTGATTAGTGGCTTCTAGGTGTCTCTGATTCTGATTTCCGAGTGACTTGAGTGTGGTGTTTCAGGAAGGCGTGATGGAGCTTCTGCATTGCTGGCAAGATGCTAAGTTGGGGGAAAAATGCAGAAAAATATTTGGATGATGGTCTTTTATCATTGTTGTTAAACAGAAAAGGGAAAAAAGTATAATGATGGTTGGCTTGATGTCGTGCATTTGGAATTTACGATATCTGCAGCACTGAGAGCTCATAGTATATGCTTAAGAGTTCTATTGTTAGTTTGGAAGTGAGGGTGGAGATTCTCCTCTTAGTCAATTCTCAGATTTTGTTGAGCTTTTAGATGCGTGGATGGAATTTTGGGTGTCATTCCCTTGTTATGATAATCTTTTTATGTGCCTATGGGAAATATTCATGCTTATGGGCTAGTGAAATGTGATATGGCTTGGTGTGGAGTTCTAATACTCGATACCTTTGTATCGTTGTCATGCAGTTATCGCGGATTATTTACTTATTCTCGAGTAACATGCATGATGCTTCATTGTCACTCGGAATTCATACGACTTGTGCTCGCTTGATGTTGAATCTGGTGAGTGGTCAAACTTGATCATAGTAAATATGTTTCCTTTTAATTGAGGTGTTTATTTTAGTACTTATATGACTTGTGTGATTAGAAATAATCTATATTTTTCTTTTCCTTTTAGGTGGAACCAATTTTTGAGAAAGGTATCGACAAGTCATCTATGGATGAAGCACGGGTTTTACTGGTTCGACTTTCATACCTCTACTTCATCTTTTGTCATAACCTAAGAGTCTGGTTAAAAGTGGCATAATTATTGGACAGTTTTCATTTGTCTTCCTGGTAATTACTTTATGGTTTCATTGCAGGGGCGGATTTTGGATGCTTTTGTCGGGAAATTTAACACTTTTAAGCACGCAATTCCTCAGGTGCTCAAATTCAGATGTTACCGCCTTTCTGAATTTCAGTGGATTCATTTTTAGATTTCGTAAATGCTTAATCGAATTGCGAGTTGTGTTTTTTTATAAGGCAATAGGAGATGATGGGACTTTTGCTGTGGAGCTTCTTACTGTAGGGTTCTAGTCATAGATTGAATGTCAATTTTCGTGGATAACTTGGGTTACAACCTGGTTTTGCAGAACCATTTTTTAAAATCTTGTGTATACCGTCTTTTATAAACTCATTTCACAGTTTGGTAAGAAAAGAAACGAATGTACATATGATAAGGAAGCATTATAAGGTAATTTATTGCTGTGATGTGCCAATGTTATTCAGCTTAGATGTGTAACTTGCTAAAAAGAACAACTGAAATCCAATCATGTCCACATTTGCAGTTGTAGTTCAAAGGCTATTGAAATGTTTTGTGATGTGGATCTCAAAAAGCTGAGGATGAGTTTGGAGTAAAGAAGCATCAAAGTTTGGGAATTGGTTGGTTTCTAAAATGCAAAATGGTCCTGAGTTGATCATTTCTGGGTTGTTTGAGTTTGATATGCAAGATGTAGCACTAGCACAGAAAATCTTGAAATTGATCTCTGCCTTTTAATTTACCATTTGTAGTCAGGATAATTTGTGTCTTGCTGATAGTAAGAAACACATGTTTGTTGCAGTAATTGACTTCTCCCACCAGCATGCAGGTAGAAATTATCGTAGGATACAAAAAGTTGCTAGCTCTCTCTCCCTCTCTCTCTCTCGGTTAGGAAGTCTTTTGAGCATTCTTGGTTGATCATAATATATTGGAGCTTTATGGCTATTGCAAAAAGTCTTGGTACTTCCGGTGATGTAGGACGGAATGGATTAAACACATTTTTTAGTTCTTTGCATCTAATTGTTAGCAGTGTTCTAAATGGCGGCCTAGGCGCCTCTGTGGCAGCTCGGTGCCATGATTTCACCCTCGGCGGCTCGTTCAACGGACATGGAGATTTGGCGGAGCTTGGCGGGGCTTGGCGGAACTTGGCGGCTAAGGGAGATTTGGCGGAGCTAGGGGGTCGTCTTGGTGGGCTTGGTGGAGCTTGATTGCCTTAAAAATATTTAAAAAAATATGTTTTGGAAAAAAACGTCGATTCTCTCGGCGGCGCCTTGGTGGCCTAGGCGCTTGGTGGCGGGTCGCCGCCCTCCTAACGCCGAGCGCCATTTAGAACACTGATTGTTAGTAGGTTCAATGTATGCATTTATATCTAGGTTCATTGACATAACTTATAGGATGTATTCATTAAATAGTGGTGGTTTGGGGTGGGGAAATAAGAAATACTATATGCTGTTTATGTTCCCCTTTCCATGCTTGGAATGATAACTGAAATTCCGATTTGTTTGATTTTGGTGGTTTGATTTGTTCTCTTGGGGATAGCTATTGGAAGAAGGGGAGGAAGGAAAAGATAGGTCCACGTTGAGGTCAAAGCTCGAACTCCCTGTCCAGGTTATTTCACTAACTTAATGTTTATGTTCCAGTTGTTTGAGTTTTCCAAATAAGATGCCTTGTTTCTTCAGTTGCGAGGTTATCATTTGAATATACATCTTCACTGCCCTAATTGTACTTGCCCTCCAGATCATTTCAAGAATCGGATTAATTTTTTGCTTTTACAAGTAGTTGTGAACTACTACTAGTTTGTGGTCTGTTAATCTGTGAATTTTTTTTGCTTTTACAAGTAGTTGTGAACTACTACTAGTTTGTGGTCTGTTAATCTGTGAACTACTACTAGTTAGTTGTGAACTGCTACTAATTGTACTTGCCCTCCAGAACATTTCAAGAATCCAATTTTTGGCACCCATGTTTTATCACAATGAAGTAGATGATTTCTTTTCTTTCTGTAGGATCATAGAACAGTTGTTGAATACATGGATGTTTCTTTCCAAACACTCTTTGGTTTGAGGTTCAACTTCAATGGTTTTGGTTTATTGTTGCGTCACAGTTCAAGACCCAATGTTTTTTTCCCTCTAAATTTCTAAAATGTTAAGTGCTTTATTTTTTATGGGATGAGGTGGTTGCTTTTCTAATTTCCACTATCCTGTTGACGCATAATGTGGTTGCAGGCAGTCCTCAATTTGCAGGGTCCTGTGGAACATTCAAAGGAAGTCAGCGATTGTAAAAATCTGATTAAAACCTTGGTTATGGGTACTTGTCTCTCTTATGTTCTTTTTTCTTTCCAAAATTATTTAAGTCATAGATAGTAACTTACTGGAAATTTTAACTGTGTCTTAATCTCTTATTTTTGTTATCTAATTTCTTTTTCCTTGATGAATGTACTTTTTTTTTTTCTTTAATACTCAACGGAGCTTCTATCTTCAGGAATGAAAACTATAATTTGGAGTATCACCCATGCGCATATACCACGATCGCAGGTTTCTTGAATCTCTAGTTGTACATTTTTTTAATATCATTTCTAAACTATTTGTCTGATGAGTTATGTGCCCATCTGGTTTAGGTTTCACCTAACACGCATGGGACCCCTCCCCAAGCACTTGGTCCTCCATCATCCAATTCCTCAGTGCCTCAACCATTTAAAGGGATGAGAGAAGATGAGGTATAAACCCCTACATGATGGTTACTGATACATACTGTTCGCTTGTTTAACTAAATAATTTTTTTCCCCCTAGGTATTGAAAGCCTCTGGAGTTTTGAAGAGTGGCGTGCATTGCTTGATCTTGTTTAAGGAGAAGGACGATGAAAGGGAAATTGTGCATCAATTTTCCCAGATTTTAGCTATCATGGAACCTCGAGATCTTATGGACATGTTCTCATTGTGTATGCCTGAGATGTTTGACTGCATGATCAGCAACACTCACCTAGTCCACATTTTTTCTACTCTTTTGCAAGCTCCAAAGGTCTTCCGGCCATTTGCTGATGTGTTGGTTAATTTCCTTGTAAGCAGCAAACTTGATGTTCTGAAGCATCCAGATTCACCAGCTGCCAAACTCGTTTTGCATCTCTTTTGGTTTATATTTGGCGCGATTAACAAGGCTCCATCAGACTGTGAACGTATATTGCAGCCTCATGTGCCTGTTATCATGGAAGCTTGCATGAAAAATGCTTCTGAAGTTGAAAAGCCACTTGGTTTTTTGCAGCTCCTTCGTACTATGTTTAGAACGCTTGCCGGAGGTAAGTTTGAACTTCTACTGCGGGACTTGATTCCTACACTCCAACCTTGCCTGAATATGCTTTTGGCTATGCTTGAGGGGCCTACTGGGGAAGATATGAGGGACCTTCTTCTGGAGCTTTGTTTAACCCTGCCTGCACGCTTGAGTTCATTGTTACCATATCTTCCCCGTCTTATGAAGCCTCTAGTTCTGTCTCTCAAAGGGAGTGATGAACTAGTGAGTTTAGGGTTAAGGACACTGGAGTTTTGGATAGATAGCTTGAACCCGGACTTTCTGGAACCAACTATGGCAAACATTATGTCTGAGGTTATTTTAGCATTGTGGTCTCACCTGAGGCCAGCACCCTACCCGTGGGGTGGGAAATCATTGCAACTCCTTGGCAAGTTAGGTGGTCGTAACAGACGCTTCCTCAAAGAACCTCTCGCGCTTGAGTGCAAGGAAAACCCTGAGCATGGGCTGCGCTTGATCCTTACATTTGAGCCCTCCACTCCATTTTTGGTGCCTTTAGATCGTTGCATAAATCTTGCTGTAGCAGCTGTCATGCAGAAGAACGGCCGCGTCGATGCCTTTTATCGGAAGCAAGCTCTAAAATTCCTGTGTGTGTGCTTATCCTCTCAGCTTAATTTGCCTGGTAATAGTTCCGATGATGGATTAAAACCCAAGCATTTGTCGACTTATTTAGCATCTCCAGTAGATCCATCTTGGACAAGATCTGACACATCAGATATGAAGGTTGGTATCTAGGCTAATAAGCCAGTGCTTCATGCACTGCTGAAAGAGTCTCTATTGTTAAGCTTTCTTGTCCATTAATCATCATTTACATGTTTTCTCAAGCGTGAAGTTCTGCACTTGCTGCTTGGTTACCCCTTCCATTAAGTGAGAAACACTTTTGTTATTGAACGGAAATTTTATTGCCAGAATTACTTTCTTTCATTTGTTCAGTTTCTGTCATATTTGTTATTATCTGCTCAACTTCAATCATTATGTTATGTTTTGTTTATTGTCCTCACCTATTAGTTCTTTATTTATTTGCTCTTATGCTTGGCCATAGCTTCGCAATCTATTTTTCTGATGAGTTATGGACAATGGGAACTACTTAATATGTATTAGTTGCCTCAATATTGATGCTTAACATTGATTCTTGCAGGCTGACTTAGGAGTGAAGACAAAGATGCAACTTATGGCTGAAAAGTCTGTTTTCAAGATTCTCTTAATGACCATCATTGCTGCGAGTGCAGAACCTGATTTGCATGACTCTCAAGATGAGTTTGTTCTTAATGTGTGCCGCCATTTTGCTATAGTATTTCACATAGAGCATTCCTCAGGCAATGCGTCAAGTTCGACACCGCCACTTGGAGGTCCCATGCATTCATCAAATATCAGTGTTGGTTTCAGGCCAAGAAATGGTACTTCTTGTGATCTGAAAGAGTTGGACCCTTTGATCTTTTTGGATGCATTAGTGGATGTTTTAGCAGATGAAAATAGGCTCCATGCAAAAGCTGGTCTTAGTGCGCTCAATGTGTTCGCAGAGACACTTCTTTTCCTTGCGCGCTCAAAACATTCTGACATGCTTATGTCAAGAGGAGGTCCTGGTACTCCGATGATTGTTTCTAGTCCGTCGATGAGTCCTGTATATTCACCACCTTCAAGTGTCCGTATTCCTGTTTTTGAGCAGCTTTTGCCTCGTCTTTTGCATTGTTGCTACGGAAGTTCTTGGCAAGCCCAAATGGGAGGGGTTATGGGACTTGGCGCATTGGTTGGAAAGGTCACTGTTGACATTTTGTGCCTGTTTCAAGTCAGGATTGTGAGGGGGCTCGTATATGTTCTTAAGAGGCTTCCTGTGTATGCTACCAAAGAGCAGGAAGAAACTAGCCAGGTGTTGACACAGGTTCTTCGTGTGGTGAATAATGTTGATGACGCAAACAGTGAAGCACGAAGACAAAGTTTTCACGGAGTTGTTGAATTTCTTGCAACTGAGTTGTTCAATTTTAACGCGTCCGTTCATGTGAGAAAGGTTGTGCAGTCCTGTTTGGCACTTTTAGCTAGTAGAACAGGCAGCGAGGTGTCTGAATTGCTTGAGCCTCTGTATCAACCTTTGCTTCAGCCTCTAATAGGGCGGCCCCTCCGCTCAAAAACTGTTGATCAACAGGTGAGTAATGTTGCTCATGTTGTTTATATGGTTTGTCAATTTTTCGTTCCTAACTATTTAAATGTCCTTCAGGTTGGTACTGTTACTGCTTTGAATTTCTGCTTGGCCTTGAGGCCCCCTCTACTTAAATTGACACAAGAACTTGTCAATTTCCTGCAAGAAGCATTGCAAATTGCAGAGTCTGATGAAACTGTGTGGGCCGTGAAATTTATGAACCCCAAAGTGGCCACGTCGTTAAATAAACTACGTACAGCTTGCATTGAGCTACTATGTACAGCAATGGCATGGGCAGATTTCAAAACGCAAAATCATTCTGAATTGCGTGCAAAGATTATTTCAATGTTTTTCAAGTCCCTAACAAGCAGGACACCTGAGATCGTGGCTGTTGCAAAGGAGGGCCTACGACAGGTTTTGTGGGCCTATGTTTTTTGTTGACTATTGTTGTGTGTAATGTTTATTATTTCTTTTAGTTGTTTTATCATTGGATTTGGTTGGTTATTTTTGTTTTCTAAGTGGATTAAGGGTCCAACGGACACTTAGGCTGGAGGGACCCTTGCTTCTGTTACTAAGGAGGTGAAGGGCTGCAGATGAGCTCTCAACTCTCAAGGCATCCATTTCCGAAAGTAAATTGTAGTGTGACGTGTCTCTTCACCTGTTCCGGTCATGGAATCGATGAAATGAACCAAAAATGTATTTCTGGCCAAGAACCAAATTTAATTGGAACTGTTCTCATTTTGGACAGTTGAACCTTTTCAAACTGTTTTGTTTGAGTATCAAAAAGATTTCTTGTTGGTTGCTATGATGGTTCTTTTGGACTGTAGGGTTAAGTGTTTGAGATATGTCAGTTTTCCCACGATGTATTACCCTATTAGTTTAAGTAGCTGGTTCTGCTTCTTGCTTATTTACATGGACAAACTTTGTGTCCTCAATGTGATTCTTTTATGGTTTTTTTGCACTTGAGGATGCAATCTCATTCATGTATTTTTTTGGATTGAAAAATTCCAGGTCATTTTGCAGCAAAGGATGCCCAAAGAACTTCTTCAGAGTAGTCTGAGGCCCATATTAGTGAACTTGGCACACACCAAAAACCTCAGCATGCCTCTTCTGCAGGGTTTGGCTAGGCTGCTGGAACTACTATCCAACTGGTTTAACGTTACATTGGGGGGTAAATTGTTAGAGCACCTTAAGAAATGGTTGGATCCCGAAAAACTTGCTCTGTGCCAGAAGTCGTGGAAGGCTGGTGAAGAACCGAAAATTGCTGCTGGTGAATCAATTAGTTTTTTTTTTCCCTTCTACATTCAAGGTTGTTTACGTAGACACAGTTACACCCACATTCCTGTTGATTTTGTATATTAATCTTTCTGTGCAGCTATTATTGAGCTATTCCACCTGCTTCCTTCTGCTGCTGGGAAATTCCTTGACGAGCTTGTAACTTTGACGATTGATTTAGAAGCTGCTCTTCCCCCCGGGCAATTTTATAGTGAGATTAATAGCCCATATCGCCTCCCTCTTACCAAATTTTTAAATCGTTATCCAGCAGCTGCAGTTGACTATTTTCTTGCTCGATTATGTCAGCCCAAATACTTTAGACGGTAATGATAAGATAATTGGATGACAAATTTATCCGTGATTTACTTGTAATTATGGTCAGTAGATGTTTTTTTTTCTTTTTCTTCTCATCTTCAATTTTATTGGCACCAAGTCCAGGTTTATGTATATAATTCGATCAGATGCTGGGCAGCCCCTCAGAGAAGAGCTCGCAAAGTCACCAGAGAAGATACTTGCAAGTGTCTTTCCCGAATTTGTACCAAAATCTGATGCTTCAATTGCCCAGGGAGATTTAACTGCGCAAGCAGCTTTAATGAGCGAGGATGGAGTTGTTACTCCAGTACCGGAGAGTTCTAATCCACCATCGGCAACCCCTGGTGCAACATCAGATGCTTATTTTCAGGGACTTGCTCTTATTAAAACTCTGGTTAAATTGATGCCTGGATGGCTACATAGTAATCGGATGGTCTTTGATATATTAGTACTTCTATGGAAGTCACCTGCAAGAATGGCCCGGCTACAAAATGAACAGGAATTGAACTTAATGCAAGTAAGTTTGATGGCTATGGAGGTAGAAGTCAGATATATTTGTGGTACTTTGTTTTCAGACTGAATATTTGTACAGTTCTAAAATTTTCTCTTCTAGGTGGGTCAAGTTATTGGGTGTCCTTATTTTTCTGTTATAAGGGTTGCATTAATGGGGAAAACTTGTGATCTTTTCTACAGTTCTGACATTTTCTCTTCCATGTGGGTCAATTAATTGAGTGTTGTCATTTCTGTGGTATAACGGTTGCATTAATGGTGGAAATTTATCTAGTTCGAGAAAAAACATATAAACCATTTGTGCAGTGTAACTCACTTTCCGTTATGATTAATCGTCTAAATCTGTTCTTCTTTGCTACTTTCCCTGTAATTTACACCTTAATTTTTCATCCTCTCTTGGCCTGGACTTTGGTCTTTGATTCTTTGTTTTACATCTTCTCTGTTCCACTTTTGGTCCCCTTTCACGTTGTTCAGGTGTGAGGATGTTAAGTTGTTATCTTTAGATGGGATATGTTTTACCAATATAGTTCTCGAACAATTTCCTATTGGTGTTGTGCAACACCTATTGTTCTAATTAACACCTGTTGTTTTAGCAAAATAGTTCACTTTGGCAAGGTTGCAAAGCATATGAAGGTTATGTGGCATGTCATATGTGTATGCCATGGCTTTACTTGCCATACGGGACAAACTTCAAACTTCAACTGTCCAGAACCATGTGCCTATTCTTGGTTCGAACTTCAGAGGAACATAGTTGACGTTAAGGCTTTCTACTTAAACCAATTGGTGAAGAAAGGAGAGGTTTCCCAGACTGGGATTCTAGTTTTGAAGTTTATAATGAACCCATGTGAGAATAAGCTGTAACACTACTGTGCCGTGCGACCCCCGACCTGCACATAAAGAGATAAAACAAAGGGTCCATAACATAGTGATCTCAACAAAATAAGGTGTGCTTAAGGCACAAACAACGGGCCAATCAATCAATCTTCAAAGCCTCCAAAAGTCTAGCAACCAAATGGAGGAGAGAGGAGAGGTGCCCAAGCTCATATACTAATTTTGGAGGTTGTAATTAACGAATGTGGTACTAGTTTTAACAGTTGACTGAATAAGTTTATATTGGTCGCATACATGATGACAATAAATGTTTTATGTAGGTGTTTTAACAGGTGGCATGATTCAGTTATTCTTTTTTTTGTTATTCTCTGATTATTAGCATTTAAAATTGGTGATCCTATGCCACCTATTCCTGTCACCATCTCCTTAGCTTCGCGTTGATATGCTTTATTCCTGTTTAGTACACAGAAACATTTGTTCAGCATTTTTCTTAAAATTGGTGGAATGATACCCATTGGTACCGGATTCAAAGGATTAATCCATCCTTGAAGGCAACATAACAACATTCCTTTGGAAACCAGAAAGCGGGATCGATTCGAGGTAGAAATGAGAGATATTTTCTTCCACCCCGTAAAAGTTATTTGATTGGTTTCTTTCAAAGAATTTCCATGATACATCCCAAACAATCATTTCTAGGGTTAATGATTCTGAAGAGCAGATTCATCCTTTGAACTATCTGTACTTGAAAATATATGGTGGCTCGTGCACTTGATAAGACCTATGTCTTTCTGTTATGTATATTATTTTACCTGTGCTGAGTGCTTGATATCATAAGTTCTTGCCACATAGAGTTGCTAGATATGATGAATTTAATTGCACCTTTCTGTGGTCATGTTTCATCAATTAATATACATGCCGCTGATCTTTTACAATACGACTAATAAAATGCAGGTGAAAGAAAGCAAATGGCTTGTCAAATGCTTTCTAAATTACTTACGACATGATAAATCGGAAGTGAATGTTCTATTTGATATCCTCTCCATCTTCTTGTTCCGCACTCGCATTGATTTTACTTTCCTGAAAGAGTTCTATGTTATTGAGGTATGTTTGTTCAAGGTTTTCATGAATTTAAAAATTTGTCTACTCTTTTTTTCATTTGTGTCTTTATTCGTGGCTCCCTCTCTATTTGACGTGCCTTTGGTCACATGTTCTTGTGTCTCAGGTTGCTGAGGGTTATGAACCACACATGAAGAAAACACTTCTTTTGCATTTTTTGAACCTTTTCCAATCAAAACAGCTTGGGCTTGATCATTTGGTGGTTGTCATGCAAATGCTCATTCTTCCAATGTTAGCCCATGCCTTTCAGACCGGCCAAAGTTGGGAGGTGGTAGACACTGCTATTATAAAAACTATAGTCGACAAGCTTCTTGATCCTCCAGAAGAGGTGAAGTGTTGATATGATGTAAGGTTATTGTTGTTTCACCCCTTTCCAATTCATAACTTTTACGTTTTATGTTGCGTATTTCATAGGTTTCTGCTGATTATGATGAGCCTTTGAGGATAGAACTTCTGCAACTGGCCACTTTGCTTCTTAAGTATCTTCAAAGTGATCTTGTGCATCATAGGAAAGAACTGATCAAGTTTGGCTGGAACCATCTTAAGCGTGAAGATAGTGCCAGTAAACAATGGGCATTTGTTAACGTTTGCCACTTCTTGGAGGCCTATCAAGCTCCAGAGAAAATTATACTCCAGGTAAACTGATGAACATCCAAACTCAAGAATCTATGAAAGTTCCTTTCTTCTTTATTACTTACTGAACGATTCTTCCGTGCATTTTTATGCCGCTCACAAAACTGTCAGTTCATCTTTCGATCATGAGTAGCTTTTCTTTTATCCCATGGTTTCAATCACCAAATATAATATCTGAACATTCAGTGCTTTCCCCCTATGCACTCGAGAAAGGGGAGTCACTGGATATTTTAAATATAGACGTCACCATTGGTCCATTTGGATTCAGCGAATGACATTGAGGAAGGCTTACGGCCAAAGTATATTTATCGTAGACATCTTTGAAGTTTGAACCTTAGTATGGGGAGAAGTACTAACTGAAAGCTCAATTATGGCTTTAGTTGACTCTTTCGAGAATGTGGTTTGTCGAATGGAAGTTTTTTTTTTTAACGGGTTTGTCGAATGGAAGTTGGATGAACTGATATGTGCGAAATTTTTCTGCTTGTTTATTTCGGCACAAGAAGTTGGAACCACCCAACTAAGGTCCACCAGTTGAAATCCCTCCTACTATTAGTCCTCCTTCTTGAATTATCATTGATCTTGAGTCAAACATAGAAACCGTAACTGTACAAGGCATGCTCACTGTTTTCTGGGTCTGGTTTTGTTTGTTAGGTTTATATGGTCTGTGGTCAGCACTCAGCACATTTATAATATCGTTTCTCTTCCATGTTACATCACTCCTAGAACTTTGAAAAATGATGTTCAACTTAAGACCTATCCTGGAAACCAATACTAATTTCCAGTTGTTAATGGAATCTCTCACTTAGTTACTTTTTCCATTGCTTGATTGCAAGGCTGTGTGTGAAATTGGGGGGAAAAAAGAGAGCCAACCCAAATTAGGTTTCTCTCTTACACTTTGTATATATATGTGGACAAAGGTACAAGTACAAATATACCCCTATGTAAAAGATACATAACAAAATAACCCCTAACAATTTAAACACTCCCCTGCAAGTTGGTGCAAAGATATCTATCAAGCCTAACTTGAACACAATGAGATGAAAAATCTTACTACTAAGGCTCCGTTCCGGAACGCTTCTTAAAAAATAAGTACTTATTTTACAACTTCTCATTCAAAAATAATAAGGGCCATTCCACAAAATTCAA
>BPLS01000671.1:153080-184365 GCA_019656275.1 Rhododendron kiyosumense
CTTGTTATAAAACTATTAGAGTATATCATATCATGGAGATTTATCATGAATAGTAAAAGTTAGAGCGCAAGTTGCCACAGGCATCAAGCTTCAGTGCTATGTAAAATTTGTTGATTGAGATTTGCCGTGATTGAAGGTTGGGTCTCTATTCTAATCTGTGTCAATGAGAAATAAAATAAGTCATGGGAGTAAAAATCTACAGCTTCCTTAATACGTTTCTATTTGCGAATCACTTTTTGGGAGATGTATAATTTGTATTATTCATGTGTTGATATAGAGATCAAGGTTTGTTTGTATTTCCTAAATCTACGCTGTAATAGTTGAAATAGTGGCATGAATTTTTATTCTTGATCCTGACTGCAAGTTGCGCAATGCAGGTGTTTGTTGCACTTCTCAGAACTTGCCAGCCAGAAAATAAAATGTTGGTCAAGCAGGCCCTAGATATTCTAATGCCAGCACTTCCTCGAAGATTGCCTCTTGGTGATTCCCGTATGCCTATTTGGATACGTTACACGAAAAAGATTCTGGTCGAGGAAGGTCACTCAATTCCTAATTTGATACACATTTTCCAGCTCATTGTTCGCCATTCAGATCTCTTTTACAGCTGCAGAGCACAGTTTGTTCCTCAGATGGTAAATTCTCTTAGTCGACTTGGATTGCCATATAATACAACAGCAGAGAACAGGCGTCTTGCTATTGAACTTGCTGGGCTGGTTGTTGGTTGGGAAAGGCAAAGGCAGAATGAAATGAAAGTAGTTAGTAGTAGTGATGTCTCTAACCAGAACGGTGATGGACTCAACCTCGGGTCTACTGGTGCTGATTCTAAACGTATGGTGGACGGATCGAATTTTGCAGAAGACCCTACTAAGAGAGTTAAGGTTGAACCCGGTCTTCAAAGTCTTGGTGTCATGTCACCTGGTGGTCCGGGTGCCTCTTCAATCACGAATATAGAGACCCCTGGATCTGCTGGCCAACCTGATGAAGAATTCAAGCCAAATGCAGCTATGGAAGAAATGATCATCAATTTTCTTATACGAGTGAGGCCCTCTCTCTTTATTTATTTCTTTTACCTCCTCTTTGTTTTCTCTCAATATCTAAGTTCATTGAAGAGGTAGGCTTCCTGTTGCAGTGCTTCTGCTTACAAAATTATCTTGCTACATGTTTCATTCACTCTTTATCTTGTATTTTGTAGTTCTTGAGTACCTCTTCGTTAAATCTTCTTCGAGTATCATTTGTAAAAGTACACATGATAACATAGGCATGCGCTTTCCAAAATAGGTGGCATTGGTCATAGAGCCAAAGGATAAGGAAGCAAGTCATATGTACAAACATGCTTTAGATCTCCTATCACAAGCTTTGGAGGTGTGGCCAAATGCAAATGTCAAGTTCAACTATCTAGAGAAGCTGCTAAGCAGTATTCAACCATCTCAATCAAAGGACCCATCGACGGCTCTTGCACAGGGCTTGGATGTCATGAACAAGGTTCTGGAGAAGCAACCACACTTGTTCATTAGAAATAACATCAACCAGATTTCTCAAGTATGTATATCTTTAGAAAGCTTTCACTTTGTTCTTTTACCATTTTCCAGAAAAACCTTTTACTCTCTGCACAGTTTCCAATAACTCTCTCTCTCTCTCTCTCTCTCCACTCATTACATCAAAAAAATTTCTCAAAACTCAAAACCAAACAAAGTGTTTATTTCTTCTATTGGCCAGTTTTAGGCTGAAATTCTGTATCATATTTATCGGATCTGTTTTGCAGATTCTTGAACCCTGCTTCAAGTATAAACTGTTGGATGCGGGAAAGTCATTGTGTTCATTGTTGAAAATGGTCTTCGTTGCTTTTCCTCTAGAAGCGGCTAGTACACCCCAGGAGGTGAAAATATTGTATCAAAAGGTGGAGGAGCTCATTCAGAAACACCTTGCCTCTGTTACAACTCAGCAGACCTCTGGGGAAGATAGCTCTGCTAGTACAATTAGCTTTGTCCTATATGTCATTAAAACATTGGCAGAGGTGCAGAAGAACTTCATTGATCCTTTCACCTTGGTTCGTGTTTTCCAACGTCTTGCACGGGACATGGTATTGGCAACTGGTTCTTATGCCAGACAGGTATGCCATTTTTTAGTTCCTTAACAATTTTTGGCCTGTGATTAGGATCGTCTATAAGGAAAAACCCTCAAATGATCAAAGAGCTCACAGCCCAGTTGATCTCGTCTGTTGTCCACTTTTGGCATTTGATCATTATGAGCTGCAACTTGGAGAGAAATTAGTCCAGTTTGGACCAAACTGACCACCGAACCATGGATTCGGTTTTCCCATGTTTTATACCGAAGCCAACAGATCAAATAACTGTTTTGGTCAGCTCAGACCAGTTTAGTCAGGCCTCTTCTGTTTGACAAAATAACCAAGGGAAAATTGAGAGAGATTTGTGGAGATTACGTTTGCCCAAACCTGTGCTTCAGATCTCAAGAAATTAGATGTTGCAGACCTTCCATTGTGGGTATCGTGCCCGGTGAGAGAGATGAGAAAGGGAGGGACCTTTACACGTGCAGAATCACACACACAGAAAAGAGAGTTCTAAAGAGAAGCAAAGCTTGTAGTAGTGGAATTAGGGTTTAGACTCTGCATGACACGTGGGGCTCTGATTAAACAGCTTAAATGTGGATGGGCGGGATTAAATGTTGCAGCCTTGCAGGCAAAAACATGATCCTGGTCTGAAACTAAAACCCCCCGACGTGGAGACACCAACCAAGCAGAAATTAAAATTTCTGCAGAAAGAAAACCCAACGGGACCAATTAAGTGCTAAACCGAACGAAACGAATTTCTTGGGGGGGTGGGGTTGGTTGGTGGAAGTGTGCTCTATAAACATTGACTCTCATTTATTTGTAATCTGTGACTACTGCAATTGTGGTTAATGGAAATTTTTGGTTCATTGATGTTGGTTCTATCCGAACCTCGAAATGTTTCATGAGTTTATTCAGTGCAACATTTAGTTTAAGAATCAGTTCTAGCATGGAGGTTCTCCCAAATTGACAGTATTAACTTTGATGTGCCTGATCTGTAGTTTATTTTGTTTTGCGAGTTTTCAGTGTAGTTTGGAAGTTACCATGTTTGATATGTGCAGAATATTTTCTCTATTGATTGGCTCTGTTTTTGCTTTCATCAAGAGTGTCTGGAAATCTTTCATATGTCGCAGTGAAGGGAAACTGTGAACATATGAACTTTTGTGGCCGTCTAGTGAAATGTGTTTTCTTGTGCTTCTAGTAGTTTTGGTCGAATGCACTTTTATTTAACTTCCCTTCGTATATCGTAGTTGTATAGTATGCTTACTCTGTTGGTCTTAATTGTTTCCAACCACTTCTATCTTGTCATATTAATGGGATTACATGTATCTCTGGTTTCTCTTTCAGGGTCAGAGAACAGATCCAGAGTCTGCTGTAACTTCTTCCCGGCCAGGTGCTGATGTTGAAGGTGTCATTACTAATCTTAAATCTGTCTTGAAACTTATCGGTGAAAGGGTGATGCTTGTTCCCGAGTGCAAACGATCAATTACACAAGTTCTGAATAGCTTGCTGTCTGAGAAAGGTACTGATGCTACTGTGCTTCTTTGCATACTTGATGTACTGAAGGGGTGGATAGAGTATGACTTTAGTAAGCCTGGGATGCCTGTCGGATCAAGTTCTTTTCTTACTTCGAAGGAAGTAGTTTCTTTCCTTCATAAGGTTTCACAAGTTGACAGGCAGAACTTCACTCTTGCTGATCTGGAAGAGTGGGATGGGAAATATCTTGAGCTCCTTTATGGACTTTGTGCAGATTCAACCAAGTGAGTTACACGTTTTGAGTTTATTTGTGTTAAAACTTTGACTAGGATATCAGAATTAATGATTTACCTGATGTGCAGATATCCTCTCAACCTACGGCAAGAAGTATTCCAAAAGGTAGAGAGGCAATTCTTGCTCGGTTTGAGGGCAAAAGACCCTGAAATGAGGATGAGATTTTTCTCTCTTTATCATGAATCTTTAGGGAAAACATTGTTCACAAGACTGCAGTACATAATCCAAGTCCAGGACTGGGAAGCTTTGAGTGATGTCTTCTGGCTTAAACACGGACTAGATCTTCTTCTTGCCATCTTAGTTGAGGATAGTCCTATTACTCTTGCTCCAAACTCTGCCAGGCTCCGACCAGTAGTTGTTTCAGGATCTCTGCCAGACTCTTCTGGAATGCAGCCCATGGATACTGATGTTCCAGAAGGTTCTGAGGAAGCTCCTCTTACATTTGATAGCCTTGTATCAAAACATGCAAAATTTCTAGATGAGATGAGCCGACTTCAGGTGAGTCATTCACTTTTGAACAGTGAAGTATTAGCAGGAGTAAATTTGTTGCTTGGGTGCTGTGTAACATTCTAGTGTGCAGTCCATATGTAGTGGTCACAGGGCATACTACGGAGGTGGTGTGCCAGTTATGTGCATAAAACTAGTTTTCTGACAATTTGAAATAAACCAGAGATTCATTTAAGTTGATTTTGTTTCGGATTCAATTGTGGGTTTATTGTGAGTTTCTCTTATGGATCTCCATGGTAGTCACCTGTTGACCCCTTTTAGTCCTCGTTCAATTTGGGATCATGTTCCAGTATATGATTATGAGCTGCTTTTGTCCTCTTGTAGGTGGGTGATCTCATTATTCCCTTGAGAGAGTTGGCACATACGGAAGCAAATGTTGCGTATCATTTCTGGGTGTTGGTTTTCCCCATTGTTTGGGTAACCTTACACAAGGATGAGCAGGTACAGCTTGCTAAACCACTGATAACTCTCTTATCAAAAGACTACCACAAGAAGCAGCAGGCAAGCAGACCAAATGTGGTGCAGGCTTTACTAGAAGGGCTTCAGTTGAGCCATCCTCAGCCTCGAATCCCTAGTGAGCTCATTAAATACATTGGAAAGACTTACAATGCGTGGCACATTGCATTGGGTTTGCTCGAAAGTCATGTCATGGTA
Source organism: Rhododendron kiyosumense (assembly GCA_019656275.1). Taxonomy (NCBI): domain Eukaryota; kingdom Viridiplantae; phylum Streptophyta; class Magnoliopsida; order Ericales; family Ericaceae; genus Rhododendron; species Rhododendron kiyosumense. Next base: position 158,077 of record BPLS01000671.1, read on the forward strand.
TTCTTGAATGACACAAAGTGTTCTGAGTCCCTAGCTGAGCTTTATCGATTGCTTAATGAAGAAGATATGAGGTGTGGGTTGTGGAAGAAAAGGTCAATCACTGCTGAAACTAGAACTGGGTTGTCCCTTGTTCAGCATGGTTACTGGCAGCGTGCTCAAAGCCTATTTTACCAAGCCATGGTTAAGGCAACTCAAGGCACTTACAATAACACGGTACCAAAGGCTGAGATGTGTCTTTGGGAAGAGCAGTGGCTTTATTGTGCAAGTCAACTCAGTCAATGGGATGCTTTAGTTGACTTTGGAAAACTTGTTGATAATTATGAGATTCTATTGGACAGTCTTTGGAAACAGCCGGATTGGGCATATTTGAAAGATGTTATTTTGAAGGCTCAAGTAGATGAAACTCCGAAGTTCCGTATTATTCAAGCCTACTTTGCCCTTCATGAAAAAAATACTAACGGCGTGGCAGAAGCTGAAAACATTGTGGGAAAAGGTGTAGATCTTGCTTTGGAACAATGGTGGCAATTGCCTGAGATGTCTGTTCATGCAAGGATTCCTCTTCTACAGCAATTCCAACAACTGGTTGAAGTTCAAGAGTCAGCCAGAATAATAGTGGACATTGCCAACGGAAACAAAGTTGCAGGAAGTTCTGTTGGTGGTGTACATGGTGGCCTATACGCGGATCTCAAGGACATTCTTGAGACATGGAGACTTCGCACCCCTAATGAATGGGACGGTTTAACTGTTTGGTATGATTTGCTCCAGTGGAGAAATGAAATGTACAATGGAGTAATTGATGCATTTAGAGAATTTGGTACCACAAATCCACAACTTCATCACCTTGGCTACCGTGACAAGGCATGGAATGTCAATAAGCTTGCCCATATTGCTCGTAAGCAGGGCCTGAATGATGTTTGTGTCTCGATATTGGAAAAGATGTATGGACATTCAACCATGGAAGTTCAGGTACCATTTCTTTGGTTAGTTTTGTTAAATTCCTTGTCTGGGGAATGATTATTAATGGAAACTGGATGCAGCTGTCTCATCTATTCTGTGTGACATATTTGCAGGAAGCCTTTGTCAAAATAAGAGAACAAGCAAAGGCGTATCTTGAAATGAAGGGGGGGGAGCTTACCAGTGGCCTTAATTTGATCAGCAGTACAAATCTGGAATATTTTCCTGTGAAGCATAAGGCAGAAATTTTCCGCCTCAAGGGTGATTTCTCATTGAAGATGAATGATTGCGAGGGTGCTAACCTGGCATATTCTAATGCCATCAGCCTCTTCAAAAACTTGCCTAAAGGATGGATTAGCTGGGGGAATTATTGTGACTTGGTATTCATTCTCTATTGCTGAACATACCATTTATTTTTGCTCATAAGCGGAATAGCTAATCCGCTTTTTATTTGTTTCAGGCTTATAAAGAGACCCATGAGGAGATTTGGTTAGAGTATGCTGTGAGCTGTTTTCTTCAGGGTATCAAGTTTGGCATTCCTAATGCCAGAAGCCATTTAGCCCGTGTTTTATATCTTTTAAGTTTTGATACTCCTGGTGGCCTTGTGGGAAAAGCCTTCGACAAGTATATGGACCAAATACCGCACTGGGTTTGGCTCTCTTGGATTCCGCAACTCTTACTTTCCTTGCAGAGGACAGAAGCTCCGCATTGCAAACTTGTTCTACTAAAAATTGCCACCGTATATCCTCAGGTAAATGCTCTTTCTTGCGGAACTTATATGGGTTATTCTGTCAATACCATGTTTTAATATCTTGAATCCTCCTATTGCAAATTATTAGGCACTGTATTACTGGCTGCGCACGTACTTGCTTGAACGCCGTGATGTTGCAAATAAATCTGAATTCGGTAGACTAGCATTGGCACAGCAAAGAATGCAACAAAATTTGGCTGGTGCTAGCTCTATCGGCTTGGCTGATGGGAATGTGAGAGTGGGGAGCCATGGTGTGGGCTCTTTAGCCCCAGGAAATCAGATTCATCAAGGAAGTCAAGCAGGTGGTGGTGTTGGGTCACATGATGGTGGTAATTCTCAGGTGCAAGAATCTGACAGATCCACAGGTGTTGAAGGCAGTGTGCAGGCTGGGAATGACCAATCCATCCAACAGAGTCCTTCAGCTGTTAACGATGGTCATAATGCAATAAGACGTAATGGAGCCCTAGGTTTGGTTGCTTCTGCCGCCAGTGCCTTTGATGCTGCAAAAGATATAATGGAGGCTCTTAGAAGCAAACACACTAATTTGGCTAGTGAACTTGAGGTGATGAACTTACTGTTGTTTCATTATCATTCACCTATTGAGGATTCTTGTATCTTTCCACAAGTGCTAATGCATTTTGTTTAAAAGAAAACTGCATGTACAAGCATGAACATACTGTAGTTTTTTCATTATTGTCCACCTTTTGAGGTTTCTAATATTTGACAATGCTTATTTTGTTTGTGAAAATGCATGAGCTACAAATGAGTGTAGTGTTTCTCCTAATTGCTTTTTCCATGTCACACTTCTTTGATTGTTCCTTTAGTATATATATATTTATTTTGGAGGGTTAATGCGCGAGAAAGCTTTTTATCAGCACTTATTGTTGTTACACATGAAATGACAACTCATTTTGCAGATTCTGCTCACGGAAATTGGTTCAAGGTTTGTCACCCTGCCAGAGGAGAGACTACTGGCAGTAGTTAATGCTTTGCTCCACCGCTGTTATAAGTACCCGACTGCAACTACTGCAGAAGTCCCCCAGTCTCTGAAGAAGGAGCTCTCTGGTGTTTGTAGGGCATGCTTTTCAGCAGATGCTGTGAACAAGCATGTTGAGTTTGTGCGAGAGTACAAGCAGGATTTCGAACGCGATCTCGATCCAGAAAGCACAACTACATTCCCAGCCACTCTATCTGAACTGACAGAGCGATTGAAGCATTGGAAAAATGTTCTCCAGAGCAATGTTGAGGACAAGTTTCCTGCTGTGTTGAAGCTGGAAGAGGAAAGCAGGGTATTGCGTGACTTCCATGTTGTAGATGTGGAGGTTCCAGGACAGTATTTTTCAGATCAGGTATTTGACTAAATTGTACCCAGGCAACAATTCCCGTTGCCATGTGATAGGGTGAATCGTTGGAAAACTTTTTATGATCTATACTGTCTCAGAATGGTTCAGCTGACCTCATTGCATTGGGCAGTGGATAATGCACTAAAAAAGTAACAGTTCAATGCACTTTTCACGCATATCAATGCACTTCCACAACTATTATAAATCTTCCACAGATATCAATGCACTTTTTGCACATTTAACCATAGCAACTGCGCTGTAGTTCCTTGTAAAAAAAAAATTCAGTTAGTAAAATCATGACTCCCTCTATCCCATTTTGTTTATCCATTTTCGGCAATTGTGCCCTTTATATTATTGATGAATTAATTTATTTTTTTGTGGATATTTCCGGAAAATTCTTTTCACCTGTCAAAATATCTCTATTAGTTCATGTTAGCAAAGTTTGCAAACTCATCTAAGATGACTACAGTAGAAAGTATTGTTTTTTTGGAGATGTCTGCAAAAGTGGTAACACCGTAAGGTCCGTAACAGACTACAAGCTGGGACAGAGGAACTATATCATTTGCGACTTCAAGATAATCATAAAAACAAGTCTTCTATTGAGAATATTATGTTAAGTTATAAATGGGATTTAATATGTCCTGCAATGCTTATACTTGTTATTCTTTCTCAAGGTTCAGTTGTTACCCTGTTTTCCTTTTCTTGTTAATTTCATTATTTCTGTACTTTTCCTGGCCGTTTGTGCTGAATGCTTCTCTTTTGCTATTATAGCTAATTATCCGTATTTTCAGGAAGTTACAACTGATCATGCAGTAAAGTTAGACAGGGTTGGAGCAGATATTCCGATTGTGCGAAGGCATGGAAGCAGTTTTCGGCGCTTGACTCTAATAGGCTCTGACGGCTCCCAGCGACATTTTATTGTTCAGACTTCTTTGACTCCCAATGCTAGAAGTGATGAACGCATGCTGCAGCTTTTCCGTGTGATGAACAGAATGTTTGACAAACACAAGGAATCAAGACGCCGCCACATTTGCATTCACACTCCAATTATTATCCCTGTTTGGTCCCAGGTAATAAGTTCAGTTGTTAATTTCGCGAGGTCAAATGTTTTCCATTAGAACAGTTCGAATTTTCAGCCAATGTACAAGAAATGTCATGTTATTAGATTTTTCGGATTTTCCGAGATGCCGACAGTGAATCTCACCTTGAAGTATGTGCTTTGCGTACTTATTCTGAAGATCACTTAGCCTTGATATATCATATATACACACACAAAACATGCAGCCAAAATAGGATGGAATTTTATCTGAATAGGCTTGCATTCTAATGTTACTGCTTACCCACACTAGGTACGCATGGTCGAAGATGATTTAATGTACAGTACCTTTCTTGAGGTGTATGAGAACCACTGTGCTAGGAACGACAGAGAGGCAGACCTACCCATAACCTATTTCAAAGAACAGCTCAACCAAGCAATATCTGGCCAGATCTCTCCGGAAGCTGTGGTAGATCTCCGCCTCCATGCTTATAACGACATAACAAAGAATTACGTGACTGATAGCATTGTGTCCCAGTACATGTACAAGACTCTGCTAAGTGCAAACCATATGTGGGCTTTCAAGAAGCAATTTGCCATTCAGTTGGCCCTCTCAAGTTTCATGTCATTCATGCTTCAAATTGGGGGAAGGTCTCCTAACAAGATTTTGTTTGCTAAAAACACTGGCAAAATATTCCAGACTGATTTTCACCCGGCTTATGATGCGAATGGAATGATTGAGTTTAGCGAACCAGTTCCTTTCCGCTTGACGAGGAATTTACAGGCTTTCTTCTCACATTTCGGGGTGGAAGGCCTTGTTGTTTCTGCCATGTGTGCAGCAGCGCAGGCTGTCGTTTCACCAAAAGTGAGCTTCTCTACACAAATTTGTTTTTTTATTTTTTAACAGTAGAACAATTTTTATTTTTTCATACCAATATTCCGTTCCAATTTCATTAAATGCAGCAAAGTCATCATTTATGGCATCATTTAGCCATGTTTTTCCGGGATGAGCTCTTGTCTTGGTCTTGGAGAAGACCTCTAGGGATGCCTCTTGCCCCTGTCGTCGGAGGGGGTAACATGAACCCTGTTGACTTTAAACAAAAGATCACCACAAATGTGGATCATGTTATTGACCGGATCAATGGAATAGCCCCACAATATGTATGTGAAGAGGTAAGTTTGATGAAAATTTGTCTGTGAATACCACATTTCGAGCATCCAAATTATGAGCGCAGCTTATATGCATACAGAAGAAACTTTCTGTGGCTTCTATGTATGGGGGAACAAAATTCCTAATTCCCTATTGCTGCAATCAAACTGTACACATGACCTGAATTTGTTTTACTGTCTGTAGGAAGAGAATGCTGTGGATCCGCCACAATCAGTGCAGAGAGGTGTTACGGAGTTGGTTGAAGCCGCTTTGACCCCAAGGAACCTTTGTATGATGGATCCGACATGGCATCCCTGGTTCTAACTCATGGTACTAGAAACTCCCCCCCCCCCCCCCATCCCGGCTTAAAGAGCAGTATACCTCAGTAGGTCGTCGGCAATTGCTTCTTGTAAATTTGATGTAAATATTGCCTAGAATTAATTGCAAGTTGTCTATCTATTTTCTGCTCGGATGTAATTTTGACCTTGATCTTTAGAGCAACTGTTCTTTTTGGTGTCCGGTGTTACCGTAATTATTGGTAATTGAGTATCTATTTGGTATTTAGATTCAATTTTGTGATTTGAATTTGTGCAGTCAGGAAAAAACAAATTCAATACCTTTTTTTGAAGTTTCTTTTGCAGAAAGTTTGTAATAAAAATACCGCTAAAATGACGACAATTATTTTTCTAGGGGCACTAAAGTTGAGCCACCTGATTGTGGCGGATCCACAATCAGGGAACAACAATGTCCAAGTTTGGTTCGGGAGTACTTTCGGGGTAATGAGCTCACGGCATCCTTGATGCTATGTGGGGGAAATTGGAGTGACGTTTTGCAATAGCAGTAAACGAAAAACATTGCGCAAAGTGCCTCGGTATATCCCTCAGCATTCCTTGGCTCTAATGATAGTGATGAACCCTTGAAAGAACTGAAGAGACAGGTTGTCGGATGGGGTTAAATGGAATATCCCTCAGTGGCGGGCTGTCTTTCCTAAGGTGAATTTGGATGGAGCCATTTTTCGAGGTGAAAGGTCAATGGGTGTTTGGGATTATTGTCCGAGATGAGCTTGGTATGTTTGTTGCCGCAATGCCAAAATGGTTTGAACCCGCTTGATGTTGGGATTGAAGCATCGAGTTCTGTGCTGTTTTAGGCAAAGGGCGAATCAAGTAGCCCATAATTTACGAGACATGCTCGTTATATTTTTTATTCTAATGTATGGTTAGATGTGTCCTTTCTAATTGTGGATATTCCATCCGATTAATAAAATACTTCTGTCTTTCATAATACAAAAAAGCGTATTTGCGAAAAGAATTGCAACTCAACAGTGTAGGTGCCAACATGTAGTTCCTCAAATAGTCCCACAAGAAGGAGAGGTCCAATTCACTTGTAAATGAATTGGTCAAAAACATGAACTAAGAAACAAAACATCCTCAGAAATGGTGTCATGGGAGTAAGATAAGATTCTCAATGCACTCAGTTATCTTCTTTTTCCTCCTCTTCAGGAAATCGTAAGTGCTTCCCCTCTGGTGTTGGCAAGCCCTTCAAGCGCACAATACCAGTCGAAACAGCAAATGATGCTTCACTTTCACCGCCACCACCAGACACTTCTTCTCCTTCAATCTCATCATCCCTATTGTATACGAATCGGGTATGCTTTCCACTGAATTTGGGAATCAACTTCCCTTCACACACACTGATATTGCTCATCCATTCACACAACTCATCAACAAACCCTCCATCATCTCCTTCCTCCTCTTCTGCATAATAATCATCTTCTTCGATTTCTTCAATGCTGTCTTCATCTTCTTCTTCATCGTCTTTGGAACTTGCATTAACCTGAACAGACCAAATAGAAGCAGCATCCTCCTCCTCCATTCTAGACTTCTCTTTGCCTTCACTCTCTCCTCCAATATTTGTCAGCACAGAGGAACACCCTGATGGATCAGAACCCTCTAATTTCTCGGTGAAGTCCAAGAGCAACGACCTAGTTATCGAGCTATTCTCACATACAGGACCCTCTTGTTTTGTTCCTTCCAGCAGTTCAGTCACCATCTGACACATTATCGTACAATCAAGAAATCAGTAAAAACGTCTACAATACAAAACCCAATTGAGAATTTCACGTTTCGATGCCCAGACAAACAAGAAATCAATGGAAGTGAATGGACACAGGAAAACCCAATTTCGAATTGTAAAGAAAGTATCTAAAAATCAAGAAATATATACCTGAGAAGTCATCAACTGTTCTTGCACAGGTGAAGGAGTGACCAAAGCCAAACAACTGTTTTTGAAGCCTTCATTGTCAGAGAGGTTCAGAACAAGGGGTGTATTGGCCGGAGTGGGGGCAAGAAGCCCCGTCGGAGAGTTGACAAAGCAGCCTTTGAGGTGAGAGAAAGGTTTGTGTTCCGATGAGAGTTTCGAAAGCTTAGCCTCTTCCTCCACTTTTTGCAAAAGGGTCTTGACTTGACCCCTCAGAAGAGCCTCCCCTGAACCAGGAGTCTTGATGGGGTCCTTTGCTTGCTTGTTGTTCCTCATTTTCGATGTTTCCGACAATGGGGTTTCAACCAATCTTCCAATTGCAAGCCCAACAATTGGCGAATCGTTGCTTATATCAATGAGAGCAGATCGATCTTGTTGGTTCCCTGTTCTTGGTCTTGATTTTGAATTCCCTTTTTCAGATTCTCCATTTTTCCCTGTAAATAATCAAGGATTTCACATTAGAATTCGTGTGGAAATCGAATTAATCAAAGCATATATACAGAAGTATACATGTAACTTGTAAGTCTGTTTGAAGAAGGGAAAAGAGAGAATGGCTCACTTGACATGGGTATGCCGTTGTTGATGGTGTTGCTGTTTGAAGTAGCCAAGATTTGGGATCTTGTGAATCTCCTTGTAGATGATGGGGTCTCCATTAGATTTCTTTGAATACCCAGAGAGAGAGAGAGAGAGAGAGAGAGAGAGAGAGAGAGTAGGTGTAGGCTCATTCCAGGAAGGGAACTACTTGTCTCTCGTTGGCATGCATATGGTTTTGCTGGAAGGAGTAAAGAGGCCTCTGAGAAGCTCAGTACTACTCTCGATCTTGCCAACCTACACACTCAAAACTAGGTTGAAAATGAGCTGTTTTTTTTCTCAAAGAATGGGTTATTAAAAAAGTAGTTGGACTTTAGACCTTGGTCTAGCAATTGAGATTCTGCCATGTGTGTGTGTGTGAGAAAGAGAGAGAGAGAGTATTTTGTTGGGAGATTCAACTTGTAAGTATTAAATTTGTGTTTAATAAATCCAACTCACAGGATTACTCATAAAGCTTAAACTCCTCACCTAACTTGTGTAAGAAATCGACAAATTGAGGGATCCGGAGATGCCTGCCAAGCGGTTCTTGCCAAGCGTATTCAAACCGTCCATCTCGGTAATTAATGGTTGGCAGAGATTGTATTCGGATAGGGTGTTTGACATGGACCACTTGACAGCGTCCCCGCACAATTTGAGAAACCTCATTCTAACAGGTGCACCACGTCGTATATCACGGGACAAATTGAAAATAAGTTGCTTATCAAAAACCAATCAATAACAATCTCTAATGTGTACGTTTCCTCCGTATAATTCAACGCACACATTGTAAATTATCTTAGTAATAGTAATTTTTTAGGGAACATAAATAAATTGATCATGTCATCATAGAACAAAGACTACAACAATTTGCAACACATATTCCAAATAAGCTAGCTAACTAAAGGGGGAGACAAAAGAAAGATGTAAGAGGATTGATGAATAGTTTTTGACAGAAATTCACAAAATAAAAAGTATTTTAAGAATAATTTGTGGAACCCGAAATAGATTCAAGAAAAATCAATATTAAATCAGTAATTGGATTGAGCTATGCCAAACGGGCCTTAGCAAATAAAAGGGAGTGAGCTCCTTAAACCCATGAAACGGGTTGGCAATGTCTGTTGTAAGGAACCAAATGGCTTGTAGCCCAGCAGTTATCTTCTGGTCCTCATACAAGGAAAATAAGGGTTTGAGCCTCGACAGAGACTTTTGAAATTTAGAGTTATGGATAACTTTTAGACTCCATGTGACCTAACTCACTAAATCCTTCCTTAAATTCTTTCGTAAACCTCCTCATGTATACAATATTGAGAAAAAAGGGTAAAGCAGCAAGGCCCCACAAGAATTACTTGTTGAACGCCACGCAGACTTCATGGAGGAATTCATGTGCTCTCTTTCCTGGTTCGTCCCAATGTCCCATTTCTCTATGTGTAAAAGTAATTGTCACATGGCCAGAGTACTTAATTAGCTGCATTGAAATTAATTTCATACATAACATTCAACTATTGATCATGTCCAAATTTGCCTGTATTGAAAATTCCTGCATAGTAAAGCATTACTATTCCATATAGATCGACAGTTTTTGGCACATGTGTAATTGACATGTACTTAGTTTCCCTGCATGTATTCAATAGAGTACGAGTACCAACGGTTTCTGTAGGGAAATCGTACCAACGGCCGCGTCGGGCCATCTCCGATCACCGGACGGCCGATTCGAACCGTCCAAAAATTCTAAAAAAAAAAATCGAGGGGCCTGGAGACGGCCCGACGCGGCCATTGGTACGATTTCCCTACGAAAACCGTCGGTACCTATATCATTTATGTATTCAATATGTGGAGGTCAACAAATTTGAAAAAAAATTGCTACATAACAACTGCATCTAGAGCAAAACATAGGGTTCAGACCTACGAGAAGGAATCGGTCATTTCAGGTCCTACTTACAACTTCATAGTTACGGCGTAAATGCGTCAAAGAGTAATAGCAACTATATGTTTCACACTTACCAGGAAAAAAAAATCTGTATATTTCACCTAGTTCAGGCAAATGTATTGTTCTTGAATTTCAAGTCCTCGCAACTGAGATGTACTTTTATGGGCCTTTTTTTACTCGGATGATAGGTCAATGACTTGAGAACTTCATTTTTTCTCTTCACAATGGACACGTTTTGATACCATTTGATGTAATAATATATGTGACATAGCGTGATTGAATAAGGCAACGCAAAAAATACACGGCGGCACCTCATGACCTTGAGACTTATTCTCACGTTTTGGTTCAACCCAATAACTAGCCTCACCGAATGTTAGGATCCCAAGCCTTAAAAGGCGCTTCAAAGAGAAACGTATTATGCACCGTTTTATGTGATGCAAATAGGTACTTACGAATCACCTACATGTATAGAAATGCACCGAGGATTTTTTTCTCATCCTTCCCCATTTGCTTGGTATGAAAAAAATCCATCTTTCACATTTCTATGTTGTCTTCACTTTAACTTGGGGAGTCTCGATCTCTAATTAATGTATGGAATATTGTTCATTCGTTGCTTGACCCTTTCAGCTATGTGCAATTTGTACGAAAGTTGAACTTGACCCTTTCAGCTATGTGACACAATTAGAGTAGTTGAAATCAGGTTTAGTTTGATGTAATTGGTTGGACTTCAATGAAGTAGTTGGAAGCTTCTCTCTCTATTATCCTTTGCCCAACAATAACGTTATAGCCTATTGATCCATTGGACTTCTACATGTAGTAGGAGCAACATTTTTCCTTTCCTAGGACTCAATATATACACCCACCAGTTGTGTATTTTTTGGACTAATTTATTTCCGGACACATGACTCAAAATTAAAGAGATATATATTTGGTAATACAGGGTATTCCAGGCCAATTTGCGCGCACCTCGGCTTAATCCCTACAGCCCTTTTCACAGTCATTTCACATGTTTACGCATGAGGTAAAGTGGCCCCAATAATTGATAGCAAGAAAAATCGAACATGAGACCTTAGGATGAAGCAAACACCAGAGTATTAGGCCAAGAGTACGTACTTAGCCAACCTCTTGGGGTTCAAAGAGATATTTCTGGATAAAACAAGGTATTCTGTTCACCCCCTCTGTCGGCCAATAGTTCCACTGAATCCAAGCACTAAACCGGGTATCTACTGTTACTATTAAGAGAATAAATTTTTTACACAATCGGTCTAAATATTTGTTTCTTCCAAAGCAATTGTATTGCGACATGTGTCAACAGTGGTCCCATTAATAAATATGGCAACGTGATGCAATACAATTGATTTGGAGGAAATAAATGTTTACACCGGCTGTGTAAAGAATTTATTCTCATTAAGAGTTGGAACCAAACCATAGTCAGACTGCAGAATATCTATTTAATTCCGCTTTCTCTCATTAAAAAATAAGTACTTATTTGTAATTTTCAAGCTTAAATACCCAAAAATTGTACTTATTATCTTGCGTATTTACACAACATATACTTCGCATTGGCACAAGTTAAGTGCATAACTGGAATTGATCTCTAATACTCCATAAAAGATGTACAAATCGTTTTCATGGAAACAGCAGGGAGCAAACTTCGATACAGATGAGAAACCAAGCTAGCTCAGTGTCTCATTTCCCCTGTGGAGGCTGGAGTTCGAGCTTCATGAGAAACGGGTTTGGGGTTGAGAATTATGAACAACCTTGAATTCTTTGTTGACTTGCATACTAAGGCCATCCACAATGGTATATATAATCAAAAACCAATTATTTTTAAAGTTAACAATGTTAGTGTAAAAGATGACTCACAATAGTATAATCAAATTTAGCAACATCCTTAGAAATAATCAAATTTTGGGTTTTAGATAACCAAAACTAGCAACCTTTTTCAATAATCAAAATTTTTGGATCCCACACCATATAAGTTAATTAGTTTCAAAATTTGTATACACGCTTGTTTCAACTGTTATTTTCTTCCTCTCCTTTGCCTACTCTATATTTTATTTATTTCACCCACAAACTATTTCTCTTTATTTTCCTCAAAAAGTGAAGCTCATATCTCTCGACCATCTTCAATCAACCCATTATTGAAGAATTAAGATATTTCACTCTTTTTTCCCCAAAAAAATTCATAATAAGAGGGAAGAAAGTTACCGATTTTTGCCCAAAATTAAAAGAGGAAATAGATATATTTTTACCAAAAAAAAAAACATAAATGGAGAGAAGTGAATGACGGAAAACAGAGGGGGAGAGAGAGAGAGTGAAATTGTAGTGGACCCTTATTTTGATTTTGAACTAGAAGTGATCATAGTGAAACTCAACATTGTTAAGCTTAACAACCTCTTACGTGAATAATCAAAAGCTGATGTGTCAACTTTTTGTTATCCTTTTTTGATTATACCACTGTGGATGGCCTAAACTCCGCTAATCTCAATTAATGAGACTGACCTACTACATGATTCGAAACACAGGTCAGTTTACCCGACTAAATATATATATATATTTATATTTTATAACCAGATATTGGTACTGCTCCTAGAAAGAGAAAACCGTGTTGCATTTGCAAAACGATGGAGCTAGGCCGCCAGGCGAACTTGCCAAGAACTTGGAAAGCAGTACGTCCATATATAATCACAGAATCTCTAGATGCAAATTATGCAGATAAATTGATTCAATCCTTTTGAATTTTTGACATCATTATCCACAAGAGTTGATTTTGTTGGAGCTTCACCACCACATGCATTTTACTTGACTTGGTCTTCACTTCTGACTTCACGGACATTTTTTTTTTCGAGAAGGGGGTCTTCACGGTCTTGAAGTTAGACCCTTTTGGACGAGTAATTACTCAGCGCTTCCACATTATCACGTGACAGTTGCCTCACGTGACAATTGCCTATGTGGTACTTCCAATCAATGACGGAGCCATTAAAGGGTTGGGGTGGCCAAGGCCACCTGGGTGTTTTTTTTTTTGAGTTTTGCATGTGAAGTTTTTTTTAAAAAAACAAAATAAATCTTGTGCTAATTTAGGAGAAAGGGGATGAAGTTGGTGGGGTTTGAACTCTCACCTAGTGTAAGGAGCATAATGTGTTTATCATTTGATTGTCACTCAATTTGCCACGTGTAAAATGAAATAACACTCTCATAGGCATTTCAAAATTTTCTTTTTGGAAAAAAAAAAAGAAACGAAAAACAAAGCTTATCATTTTGATGGTTAAAACCTTTTTTTATCGTACTTAATTAAATTTTAAACTCTACTTTAATATACTTAATCAATCTTTAGAATTTTATTTTTGTCAAAAAAATTAAAAAAATTCTCCTCTTAGTTCGGCCTCTCCCAGGTGGAGATCCTGACTCTGCCATTGCTTCCAACCATTTACGTAATTGGGATAACATTTGTGGTAGGGACATTATCATTCACTTTTGTTAGGTGGTTGAAAGATAAGGAATTATCCATGTCATGGGGTGGCGATCTTTTATTTGTAAGGAATACCACATGTTCTCCTTGTTAATATATAACTCCTAGGGTCACCTCACCTCAACGTGTAAGTGTGTGAAACGGCTATGGGAGAAGCTATATGGATTAATTTGAGATGCGCGCAAGCTGATCCGAAACACCCTGCATTACCTAAATAAATAAAAAAAAGGGAATACCACATGCTACTTCGGGAGTATTGAATATTCAGCCCTTTTTGGATCGACATTGATTACAGAAATAATTATTCAGTACTCCTCTTGGAGCACTGCTACGTAATATTTCGGCCTTTACCGTGCCACACATTTCTGAGGTCCATAATTAAGCGTAAAAACTCCACGTGAATGTTTGTTTAGTGGTGGGAAGCCATGGAAATTAATACCACGCGTCGGTAGCCTTGGAAATATCACTCAGATTACTTGGAACTAGGAAGTCGGAAAAATAGAATAATCAAAACTCAAACCATAATGCAAATTATTGCAGCTATATACTATGACACCAACCCCGGAATTTCTTTGGAACTCACTTCTACTACCCGTATTTATACGTGTAAATTAGATGTGGCAATTTTAATCCATATTTTTTTAACCCGTCCAATTCGTCCATTTATAATCCAACCCAATTCACCCATATTACATAACGAATTGATATGAATTCAACCCATATAAATATGGTTTATATGGATTGAAAATGAGTTCAATATAAATTTGAATTAAAAAATCCATTATGCACAAGAATTGATTTACTTCCGACGGGGGAGGAAGGTGGTTGTAAGGAATCGCTTGTTCTCCAGCCTCCCATGACAATCGAAACGGAACTTCGTTAGATAATTCTTTCAACTGAAATAACAAATGGAAATCGATAGGTTCAGGAAAAACATGAATTAATTAACAACAACGAACTTATTTTTATCAAGTTTCTCGCGACAGTCACAAATTTTTTATTTTTTTTGAAACGGCAAAAATTTTATTAAGGAGAACTCAATAGTCACAAATTCATTACCCAATTTATTCTTAGTTAAAAGCAAAGGGAAAAAAAAAACTAATGAAATTTTTTTTTAATAAGAGATTAAACCATTTCAAAAGTGTTGTAGTGGGACCTGGGGTGCTGTAGTGCACCTCCACACTACATGTGTAGTGCGGCCAATTTGGCTACACTCATATGCTGTTTTTTTAAAAGAGAAGAGAGATTAGATAATACGTTTACTAGTTTACTAATTCCAACACCCGTTCAAAATTTTGATAGAAAAATTGATTAGGTTTCTTTGAGTTTAACCTTATCTACTACTAGTATATAGGAGTATATATTTTTTTACGAATTTTGACATTTTCAAGCCAACTTAGCTCATTGCTATTTGTTATCCGTGTTGCTTTTTGAAGCATTCACAAAGTGGATTTATATTCAACCCATACCGGGGAAAGAATAGATGAAAAGAAAGGGGAAAAAGAAGGAAAGGAAAAAAAAAAATTTAAAAAGAAGTAAAAAATGGGTCGGATCGGGCGGGTTTGTATTTGACTTGACTTGACCCGTATCCGACCCGGACTGTTCCAACCCATTTACTATTTGACCCGCATTTGACCAATCCATATTCAACACATGACTCATTTCAATCCGCTCAAACCTGACTCAATCCACTTATTTGTCACCTCTAGTATAAACACAAAACAAAGACAAAAACCAATTGGACACTGACCAAATTGCGATACCATGAACGAAGACAAAAACCAAGTGGAACTGACCAAATCATGATAGATATTTTTATTATTTATTTTATAGTCGGATGTCTGGTCAATTGCACGCACCTGAATTAATTCCAGATATCTGAAATCAACGAATTGGCACTTGATAGAAGCCTTATTTGCTTTCTTATGCTCATTTAGTCGAACACTGGGGTTATCGTCTCGTGGACGGTGATGCTGGTTTCTTGTTTAATCGGTCAGTACTTGAGACGGATTTCAAGTACTTAAAAAAAATCTAAAAACACAAGTTTCTTCAACTTTCTAAGAAGACTTTCAAAAGACCAGACCAAAACAAAGAACTACGCCACTAATTAATTTAAAACACACCGACGTACTTGTAACCACATATATCGTTGTTCCAATATCTGAGCTAATCACCGACATAATCACATTTATATCGTTCTCGATCTCTCAATAACACACTCAGTACGTGTTCATACTTGGAAAAATGTTTTTCATCATTGTTGCTCTCTTTGTTTGGAGGTCGGTCATGGTTGATTTACTAGTAAAGCTTGGTTGTGAGATTCTAGTGGGTGATCTTGGGTACGTAGCTAGGCCTCTTGTTTGGTTATTTACTTCATTGGGATGATATCCAACTTCGTTTTAGTACTTGGCTATTTATGTTATAATACAACTCCTACCATTTTGGAAAAAAAAAAAAAAAACACGTAAAGAACTGGGACAGATAAATTTGTGGCATATATGATTTGTGTGTTGTGTTTGGGTCCTTTGGGAAAATGCTAACTGGTCACATATTCCAAATTAGGAACTTGTTCTCTCATAAAGTCTCAGATTTAAAACTTTCGAAGTGTTATCAACTGTTTTCAGAAAACTAATAAGGTGTTTTTCCCTGGAATCGGTTGAGTTGTATATAAGCTGGTCTAAACACCTGATTTATTAAAAAGAATAAGAAGAAGAAGAAGATGATTTGAACTGGTGAATTCTAGTAATGGTTGGGGAGGAAAAAGTATATGAAGAAAGCATTAATCAAGGGAATTTATAGTGGGCTGAGTCTGCTTAAAAAATAAATACTTCTTTCACATTTTCAAATTCAAAAATAATGTAAATGAAAAATAATTTTTTGATTTTTTTTGCACCGTATTAAATATCTTAATGAGATCTTTCAAACAATATCCATATTGCATATTTTTAGATTTCAATAAACCCATCATTTTTGAGTTTGAAATTGCCTTCTTAAAAAATAAATACTTATTCGGCATTCTGAAGGGGGACTGCAACTAATGACACTTTTTACTTAGTGATCAGTCATCAGAGTGTATTTTATTTAGAATATATGATTGCTACACAAATGTTGGGACATAGTTATGGTGGAAGTCATCCGATATTAATTTTTAGCTCTCACATACATTCATTTTGTGGGGTCTATGTGCATGCATAAGATAACTCTGACCATATTTTTATGTGAAGATCGATCTGACTAAAACATCTGTATCCATAGCATTCTTCGTATTCTTTAACTTCATTATAAGGCATTTGAAAGTGGAAGGCCCACCACAATCCCACATGTTACCATATTTTAATAGGAATAATTTTTTTTTAAAAAGAGGCCTGTGTTGATTTAGTGCTAATATATAGAACTAGAGTCAATATATTGGAACTTGTCAGATGGCAAAATTTTGATTGAATTTGATTTGGGTTTTTTCTTTTCTTTTCTCACCACTTTCCTATTCACCAAACAAGAACACATCTATATACAATAATATTCCTCCTTGAAAACCGCATATATATATATGTGTGTGTGTGTGTGTGTCTAGTAGTCTTCCCACATGTGGCAAATACTTCAATGAAGTATAACATACTCAACCCTAGAATTTTATTCTAAAAAATCCAACATTTTACAACCAAGATAGGAATTAGGTCAACACGAAATTATGGAACCGTGTATCCTTAGTCCTTACAGTGTACCATACATCACCCAAAACAAGTGACAGCCAGATGTTTTGAAATGGTAGATTTTTATTTCATAATCATTGCCGGCAACATTAGGATAACCATGAAATCTGTAGAAATTAATGGTAAGAAACTTTGAATGTATTCGCGCGTTGTGAGGTGGGTTCCATTTCAAAATTAATATGATTATGTCACATTAAGGGTAGATATAATACATTTACGCGTTGCGTCGTGGAGTGAGCTGGTCTCATCCAAAATGAAGGTGACTATGTCATACATGAGGTAAGTACAAACTTAATAAACCGCGTCTTTTTCTTACAAATTATATTTATGTTTGTAAAATCGTGTTGGGTTGGGGTTTTAAACCCATTTTATACATAGATGGTGCTTGAGAATAATTCTCCACACATAATTCAAGTCAACTATTGACATTTGTTTACTTAATTTCAATAATTAGATACTTGTAGGGCCTAGAAATGCATGCAAAAAAAAAAAAAAAAAAACTTATCAACACTCCTAATATTGTATGAAATTTACTCCCATATTTTATTTATACTATTTATATAGGCAGTAAATGACTGGAAAATATATGAACTACAGATTTTTAAAAAAAAAAAAAGTAACGAGCTAAGTGGTCATAAAAAATTTACAAGATTGAGCACACAAATATACTCCTTCACAATCCATACCCTGCCCAACTCAATCTTTTTTTCTTCTTTTATGACCGGATGTCTAGCTAAGCTCAATCTTATTGACATTAGTTTGTATGATGCTGCATTATTTACTTTCTTTTATGAGATCAACATTATAAATTAAAACATATAAGCGTATAAACAACGAAACGGATAACAAAAAAGACAAAGAAAATGGGATGGAGGGAGTACCATTTTGGAGCCAAGCAAATTTTTGAAATACTAGCATAATACTCCCTCTGTCCTAATTTTTGAGAATTCGTGCAACTTTTTAATTAATTATATCTTTTAATTTATAATATTTTATGTAATTTTAAAAATATTATTTTATAGAACAAATCGAGATTTGTCAAATAAAATCCATATTGGATTTAAAATTTATTACCAATTTAAAGATATATTGTAACTAGTTTTTTAATCCATATAAAATGAAATTGAGACAAGTAAATTAGGCCGGATGAAATAATATTCAATTATTAGTTCAATTCTGAATATGAGTAGTGTATTGAAATATGAGCTTTTATGGTGAGACATCAATATCAAGTGCGGATAAGAAATACTAGTATAAACGTTATCCGGATTTCCTCGAATTTTTTTTTGTTTTTTTCAAAATTTAAGCTCCATAATATCTTAGAAGACGTGAAAGCAAAAAACTGGAGTATAGGACAACTGACATTAGTAATTTCCCATACAATATTTGCTTTTCAACGAAGTTTCTGCTGTGTTTGGATGAGTTTTTGAAATTTTTTGTAAGGTTTTGAATGGAAAGAGTAATGATTAAAAGTAGATGTAATGATTAGAGATAGATAGAGAAAGAAATGAAAATAATGATTAGAGATAGAGATGAATAATGAATATTTTTTGAATCGAGATTTTTTTTTCAAAAAGCAATTCAAATATTCCAAACAAAACATTTATGTGGAAAGTAGAAAACCATAGGACAAATAACAATAGCAATTTCCCACAAAACTCCAAGGAATTTCGTCAAATGAAAATGAGAAAAAACATTAAGTGCAAGTCATCTATGAGGCAACATGTTTGAATTTCACAAAGGTCGTACATTTCAAACCTTGGAAATTGAAAGATTTGTTTAGTCGAGCTTCAGTGCTCTGAAATTAGCCAAAATATGCACAAATTGGCACAGATGTCCGATTATTAGAAAGAAGCAATTTCCCACACAATAGGAGTAAGGAGAACATTAAAATCAATTTTTTTAAAAAAAAAACACAACTCGTTTTCCCATATTTTAATTCCCTTCATCCAACCCGCACCTTCTTCTTCTTCTTCTTCTTCTTCTCCTTAAAAAAGTCTCTTTTGACCGTCATCTCCTTCTTCCCTTCTTCCTCCTATCTGCTTCAAACTTTCCTCTTTATCAAAACCCCTTTACATTCCCCTCTGTCTATATATACACATAGAAAAACACAAAACCCATTTCTCTGTATATATAAAACCAAATTTGTTTCAATTTAATTTGATTCTTCTGCAAAGGAAACAAGATGGGTAGCTGTTTTTCGACCACCAAGGTGAGCGGGTCAAACAGCAATTGCGCCACAGCCAAACACCGCAAAGAGACCACAAAACCACAACCAACGGCTACGACAACGGTAACGACGAAGAAAAGAAATGGGTCCCATTATAATAATCAACAGAAGGCGCAAGAAAGTGGAGACAAGAAACAGGGGAATTCTCAGGCTCAGAGTAGTAGTAAGACGAAGAGGCAAGGCGGGGGAGTTATTCCGTGCGGGAAAAGGACGGATTTTGGGTACGATAAGGATTTCGATGGACGGTACACGATTGGGAAGCTGTTGGGGCACGGTCAGTTTGGGTATACCTACGTTGCCACAGACAAGTCTAGCGGAGATCGTGTTGCTGTCAAGAGAATTGAGAAGAACAAGGTAATTTTCTGAAATTTTTGAATTGGGTTATTTTCTCTCCTTTTTTCCCAAATTGGGTTTTGTTTGTCTATGCCTTTTGTGTTTTCCAAATTATTTTTTGGTTTTTCTATGGCATGCTCTAATCTGTGAGGAATTGGGTTGATCTTGAGTTTTCTCCGTGTCGCATGATCTCCATGTGGAGGGAACTTCAATAAATCACTGGTTTAGCAACTCATTGGCTGCTGCTGAATCATGGGAAATTTTGATCTTTATGATAATTGGTATTAGATAATTTAGATCGGAAGATCTTGAAAGGGTCTTTAGGCTTTTCAATAAGAATCGCCCAGCTTCCTAATAAGGGCTTCATAAGCACCTACTCATTTGATGGAGAAGAATTTTTGGATAGTTTTTTTTTTTTTTGCTATCTTGTGACTGGAGGATCGTTATCCTGTTAGTGGTTCTAAGATTTTGGTTCTGATATGAAATTCCCGTATGTTGGCGAAGAATAAACCTAATTCTTGGCCAGCTTATCAGATTAAGGTAGACATGGGTAGGTTTGCTGTATCTAGAATTAAACGATTGTTCTATGCCTTAACAGTTTAAGGAAAGGGTTTTGCTTGAAGTGGTTGCTAACTTGCTACTTTATAATGGACCATTCCCAATATTTGGTTCATGAATTTTGACGGAAAATGGAGGGAAAGGTTTAAGTAAAGCAAAAGACAAGTAGATCATGATATGAAGAAGCGAATTTTCCTTTTGTGGTTTTCTTTTCCTTTTGCCTTTTCATCCTTTCTCCTTAAATTCCTCCGCATATCCAAAATCCATACACGTCCTGTATGTATTTACAGTTGACTTCTGGAGTTTCACCATCGAGAAGACTGGTTTATTATGGTTCTGTCATATCAAAAAACTACAATTTCGAGTTTCCTAGGCTTCTCTTGACTGTGGGGCTTGTGATGATAGCTTGCTTCTTATGATTGTGCTTAACCATTTTCATGCAATCGTTGCTTCAAAAAGAGAAACCTAGGTAATTTGGTTGCTTATTGAGTAGTATATGGTACTCTACTATTTTAATTGTGGGATCTTAGTTTGAATTAAAAGCATAAAGACTAGTTATGTGCAATCCAAATCTTTTAGAAATGTTTTATCTGGTATGTTTAATTTAGCTGCTATATGTTATACTGTTAGCTTTATTGCATGGAATGTATTGCTATAAATTCTTGCATTTGGTTACAGATGATTCTTCCGATAGCTGTTGAGGATGTTAAGCGAGAGGTCAAAATATTGAAAGCCTTAGGTGGCCACGAGAATGTTGTTCAGTTCTATAATGCATTTGAGGATGATTCTTATGTGTATATAGTCATGGAGTAAGTGTTTTGAGTTTCTCTTTTCCCTTTTTTTGACCTCTGGTTTTTGTAATTTTACCAAAGGAAAAAGAAGTTCGAATTAGTCTAAGTTCTATGGCCTCTGCTTCCCCACTTAATATATGTATTCCTGTCATGGGTTGGGCCTCTTTTTCTATGGTGGGGTTGATTGATATGAAGTCATCATAGTTCTAATATATCCATCCTTTCTGTCATCTCCTGTTAGGTTGTGCGAGGGTGGTGAATTGTTGGACCGTATTTTGTCCAAGTAAGACTTTAAACTTTTGGTGTTTCTACATGGGTTTCACCTAGTTGCTCTCTGATGCATATTATGGTTGTCAATCATCATTTTAAGTACTTATTGTTGTTCTCTTTGAATCAGAAAAGATAGTCGTTATTCTGAGAGAGATGCAGCAGTAATTGTGCGGCAGATGCTTAAAGTAGCAGCCGAGTGTCATTTACATGGTCTGGTGCACCGTGACATGAAACCAGAGGTATAATTCTCTTTCAGAGATAGGATTGTTAGAATAGGGATTTTGGCTTATGTTGAGTAACCCAATGGCTCCCATTACACTTTTCTATGTTTCTATTAAAATTGATTTTGCTTCTCTTCTTTTTTGTTTTGCCTTAGAATTTTCTTTTCAAGTCGTCAAAAGAGGATTCACCTTTGAAGACAACAGATTTTGGTTTGTCAGACTTCATAAGACCGGGTGAGTAGTTCTTCCTCTATGTACAGAAATTTGTAGTTTTTATTGGAAGTTGTTCTCATTTCATTTTTTCTTTCATGTGGAGGTCTTCTTAGCTCCTTGCCATGAACCTTTTTTTTCGCATCTTTCATGGAATTTTGAAGTTTTATGACGAATGCAGGGAAGAAGTTTCAGGATATCGTTGGCAGTGCATACTATGTCGCTCCTGAAGTTTTGAAACGTAAATCGGGGCCAGAATCAGATGTTTGGAGTATTGGTGTAATTACCTACATATTGCTCTGTGGGAGACGCCCCTTTTGGGACAGAACCGAGGATGGTATATTTAAGGAGGTGCAGTGCCTTTTTTATTATCCTTGGAAATTTTTTTCCTATTCCTATTTCCTGCTGGATGGAAATTCTTCCTGGATTTGGTGTTTTTCCTCTTGTTTGCTATGCTAATGTATCTTTTCTATGCCATTTGTTATCCTTAATTCGAAGTCATTCTTCCCTTTCTCCATTTTATACTCTTTTCTGTTGGTGGAGTAACCAAACTGAGCCTTATGTCCCAATCACTTGGGGTCGGCTACATGAATCATTTTCCTCCATTGAGCTCTGTCAAGGGCCGCTTGTTCACACAAACCTACTATACTCATATCGTTGCGCACCACAGCATCTAATGTCAATTTAGGTCTACCCCTCCCCGTAGCATTGCTACCCAAAGTTATCCTATCCTCTTTCTTAACTACTGCATCTATTGGTCTACGGTAGACATATCCAAAGACTCCAAACCACCTTAGCCTATTTTCCCTCAACTTCTCTTCTATGGGTGCTACACCTACCATCTAACGAACTGTTTCATTTCTAATCCTGTCTTGTCTAGTCTTACCACACATTCGCCTCAACATTCTCATTTCCCTCCTTTTTTCTATTATTGGAGTTGTATTTCTTGACATCCCTTTTCTCCATATTACTTTTCTTTGTCATTTTCTATTAAATGCTTTGATTGATTTCTTCAAGATATGCTTGATTAGATAGTCATATGTATCCTGTGTATAGTAATATCTTACTGGTGCTCTGTTTAGTGGACTCTCATTGCATATTCCCTGAATTTGTTATGACGGTGATGTTATGCTTTGTTTCATCAAAAGCTTTCCTACGAGGCATCAGTATGCTATGAATTGGGATGTTATGAAGATTAGGTTTGTTAAACAGCTCATGCCCATTTTGGTTGCTTCACATGCCAAGTCATAGGTCTAATTGTTTTCCTGATTCCATTTCTCTTCTAATAAATCGGGAAGCTTCTTGTTTTATAGTAATCAGTAGAGAAATGGCTCCAAACAGGAATACCTCCAATGATTGAAGTCTTTGCAATTAGTAAACATTATTGAACCAATTTTCACCAAGTCTTACGGAAAATTATCCTTCATATAAAGATTCTTGGTATAGTTTCTTGAGGATAAATCTTGAGCTGCAATCATTGAGTCAACCACATGAATGGATGAATATTGCTTTTCTAAGGAATCTTCATATGAGCAAATTTGGCCTAAAAGAAAACAAATCTTGCTGACCAAGAGTATAAGGTGGGTTGAGTAATGATAAAATTTGAAAATTCTTCAATTTGCTCAAACATGCAATGCTTGGTAGGATTGAAGGGTAGAGCACGGTTCATGTAGCTATTGCACGCCGCCATTAGATATGGTTGGATGATCATAGTAAAAGAATCTTGAGTCTTGGTCATGCTTTTGTTTTACATTTATCATGATTCTTGAATCTGGTTCACCTATTTATTAGTTTTATGTTTTCAGGTTTTAAGAAACAAGCCTGACTTTCGTCGCAAACCATGGCCAACCATAAGCAACAGCGCAAAAGAGTTCATCAAGAAGCTGCTGGTCAAGGATCCTCGTGCAAGACTTACCGCCGCTCAGGCCTTGTGTATGTTTCTCGAAAGAAATAAATGCTTGATATTTTGTCTTGCACAATCTGAAATTCTAGAATGACAAGCCTATTTTTGTTACGGAAGTTCTAGTAATTCTTTTGTAACAGGTATTCAGTTTGATAACAAGTTAACAACACACCCGCACTGTTGTCTTCTCTTTATTTCCTTTCCTTTTGCAACTTGTTTGACGTTTTGCAACATTTCCAGCACACCCATGGGTTAGAGAAGATGGGGATGCTTCGGAGATTCCTTTGGATATCTCGGTCCTATCAAACATGCGGCAATTTGTGAAGTATAGTCGTTTAAAACAGTTTGCTCTTCGGGTAATATTTTAGTATTGGTATATCATTGTTCTTTTGTAAGAAAATAGTTTTCATTTCAACTTATTATTTGGTCAAAATATTTCCTTTTAGGCATTAGCTAGCATACTCGATGATGGAGAATTGGCTGATCTTCGAGATCAGTTTGATGCGATTGACGCCGATAAAAATGGTGCTATCAGTCTTGAAGAAATGAGACAGGTATTTTTCTCTTCACATTTTGCCATTGGAAGTATGTGTTGAGAAAATTGGTCTTCTTGGAATACATTCATACATGTACATGTATGCAATTATTATGTGTGATAAGGTGGCTTAATGCAGGCCCTTGCGAAAGATCTACCTTGGAAGTTGAAAGAATCACGTGTTCTAGAGATTCTTCAGGCGGTAAGCCTTTTTTCCGACAATAAACATCCACTTCACGAACTGTCTTTGTTTCCACAAGAGTGTTAATGTAGCCTTTTCTTTTGAGTGACCACAGTTTCATAAATTCGACCATGATATGCACAACCTTCATTATATGACTGGAATAGTGATGGTGTTTATTTGCTTGCTTGAGTCAGATTGACAGTAACACCGATGGACTCGTGGATTTCACAGAGTTTGTTGCAGCAACATTACATGTCCATCAATTAGAGGAACACAACTCAGAAAAGTGGCATCAGTGGTCACAAGCTGCTTTCGAGAAATTTGATGTGGATAGAGATGGATATATAACCCCAGAAGAACTTCGAATGGTTAGTACCTCCTGTACTTTACACTTGGTTGACGTTTTTGATTCATTTCCTTGCCCTTCAGAATAATGAGACTGGGACTTAGGTGGTTGGCTATGATATGGAAAGCCAAATCCCATTTCCTAAACGTGTAGATTAAATATGAAAACAAGGGTAACAGACAGAAGATCCTATCATTTTTGTTCTCAATGCCGTGGCATACATAATTTTCACTTTGGCTGCTTAGCCAATTGTAGTGATATTAACATGAGATCTTCTCCTTGGCCTTGATATTCTCTATGCCATCAAGAACGTTTCATGGAACTCTCATGGTTTAAGGTATAATAATTACCTTTGCCACGGATTCAAGCCAGAATCTCTTGTCTAATCTTTCCATAATCTAGATCATAGAGCAGTCAGGTTCCAGAGGTTATCTACCAATGAAATTGGGGACATCGGTCACCTACTTTTTAACCATGAAATTTTGTTTCTTCCAATTCATTTATTAATATCTTATATTGAGTTGTATGAGCATATTAAGTTGGCACATCAGTCAGTCTTTGTTTCATAAAAAATTCAATTTCTCCCATGGTTGTCTTAATTTTTGGAATGTGGGCTTATCTTGGTGCTCTGATTCATTGATTATGATGAATGGCTCCTCATGTTATGCTATTGCATTGCAGCACACAGGGTTGAAAGGCTCCTTAGAACCACTTCTAGAGGAGGCTGATATCGACAAAGATGGTAAGATTAGTCTACCAGAATTCCGTAGGCTTCTAAGAACTGCGAGCCTGAGTTCTTCTAGAAACGTTACTAGCCCATCTGGTCACCGGACTTCTCGGAAGACGTAGACTAAGAGAAAGAGTTGGAGTTCCTTTTCAGAATCTTTTGCTTGAAGATTGATTGTACCTGGGCTCTTTTGGTGCTTCCGTCTAGTGCAATTTTGTTGAACCAATTAAATATGGGGTTGCAACAGTGATACTGATATTATGACGTGATATCACTGTTCCACTCGATATTTATGCCGTTTTGTGGACCTTTCTAAAATTTTGAATGATTAGGGACAGGAATTCTGATAGGCAAATGATCTAGAGTCAGGTCATCACGTCGCCGTGATGTTTCTGGTCGCCGTGATGTTTCTGGTAATGTATATACTACATGTATTGTATCGAGTCTTCTGTTGTTCTTTGCCTCATTGTAATGTGTGAGATTTATTATCGAAATTATACGATGTATTCATGAATTAGTTCGTTTTTATTGTGTTATTGCTCATGACACCATCTTTTTCTTCTGGGTTTATTTTTATTTTGGGATTTGGAACCTCGTCCTTTTGTGTCAATACATATGCTAACAAATGTAGTTGAGGAGTGCTAGAGACAAAGAAAATTGACAAAGAAAAGATTCTTAAAGTGTACATGAACCGTCCAGATTCACTGTGTAATGCATCCGAGCCGTTCATGTACACTTTAAGTTTTATTATAGTTTTGATTTTTATTAATTTAGAGAGAGAGAGAGAGAGAGAGAGAGAGAGAGAGAGAGAG
>BPLS01000671.1:184465-204465 GCA_019656275.1 Rhododendron kiyosumense
AGAGAGAGAGAGAGAGAGAGAGAGAGAGAGAGAGAGAGAGAAATTGGAGGGGAATAGGGAGTTAAGTTTTATTATAGTATCAAAATATGAGTAAATTTTATACTCCGTACTTTTTAGTTTTGTTTGTTTATTTTACATTTTCCAAAATTACAAATTTTATTTTATTTATACTTCAAATTTAAATTCATAATGGTAGATGCATATCTTCCCTCTGCATAGAATAGAAATAACGCTAGTCGCCATAAACTACTATCTTTTTTTATCAGCTACTCCAGTATTATGTCCGTTTGATACATGGGGCCGAAAAGAATTACCAATGCGATTCTTTTTTATCCCGTGCATCGAATGGACACATAGCTAGTACCTATAATAAAAGAGGGACTTGAACCTATCTTAGCATGAGTGGACCATCTGGAACCGGCAATTTCAAAGCTTACATCAATATTAAATTCGGTCTTGCTAACTTTTGCCCGCTAGATGAAGGATAATAAGGCTCTGTTTTCGCTAACCAAAAAGTTGTAGACTGTTTTGTTCTTATTCACTTTTTTTTTTTTCATGTTTGTTAGTTTTGCGCCAAACTTTTATATATTATTGGTTTGTCTTGACAGAGAAATCGAAAAAATAAAAAATTATGATTTTTGCTCAAGTATTTTTGGAAATATCCATGAAAAAAGCCCAATAACTCGCAAAATTAAACTTAACCAAGGACATGAATTTTTATTGGACTCGCCTCGCCTCATACATTTCTCTCTCTGCATTATATTATGCACAAACATCTAAACAAGAAGGGAAAAACCTTTGGACATACGTTTCGGATTTTCATTCAAACCTTACCTCACAAGAATGAATCAATGATCACCCAATGATATATTTGTTACTCTTTGACGTGCACTAGTTCTTACTTGATGCCAAAGGAGTTACGCGGAGACAAAGCCAGTGTCGACTGTGACAATGACAATTTGGAAGAAAAATCGCAAATTTTGCCATGGAATCTTGCAATTGTGAATTTTGATTTCAGACATAAAATGGCTATTCCAAACTCTCTTATCTTTTACGTGCAAGGGTTGGAATTAAGCTTGAAGTCGATGTTCAGTACTAGTTGGGTTTCGGCAACCATACAGCTCGTTTTGACGTTGTGCTGGTCCAAGTCAAGTTTTCAGCCAACAAGGGCTCCGTTTGGCTGCCCAAAATTCTGCAATTTCACATTTTACCGAAATCAAAAAAATTAATTGAATAAACTGGTATTGACCGAAGTTTTGGTTGCCCAGTTCATATTGTTTTGTTGCCCAGTTGATTAAAACTTTGGGATGTTTTACTCTGTTTTGATTTGTGCCCAATGGATTTGATTTGTTCCCAGCGGAATACTGTGGTGAAGTACATATTTGTTCATCTTTGGTTGCCCATCAGACATCAAAAATTGTGATGAAATACTCTGTTTTGATTTGGGTATAATGTGAAATTGCAGAATTTTGGGCAGCCAAACAGAGCTCTTGTTGGCTGAAAAACTTGGACCAACACAACGTCAAAGCGACGTCGTTTTGTTGAACAGCATGGGTTGTGCATAGGGCTGTAAATGAACCGAATCGAGCCGAACCCTGTTAAGTTCGCTCGGGTTCGTTAAGGTATGAGTTCGGCTTGAGTTCGATTTGAGCCTAAACAACTTGACTTGAGTTCGGCTCTTTAAAATTTTTCAAGGCTCGGGTTCGGCTTTGTTGGGTTCGTTAAAGTACTTGTCTGGCTTGAGTTCGGCTCGGGTGGGTTCGTTAAGGTACTAATCTGGCTCGAATTCGGCTCGAATCCAATTCGAACTTGAACATCTTGACTCGAGTTTGGCTCGTTAAACACAAATGAATCGAGCCATGAATCTAAGCTCGAATTGAGCTCGTCAAGACTCAGGTTTGATTCGGCTCAGCTCATTAAACTCAAGCGAACCCAAACTCTCTCATTGATCGTATAAAATTTGGGAGAAAAATAAGTATTAAATTATATATACAACCTTAAAATTTTTTATATTTACAAATAGACCTCTATTGAATTATTAATTAAATTTAAGTATAGGTTCGCGAATCTAACCGAGCCGAATGCCGTTAGGCTCAGATTCGGCTCATTTACGGAACGAGCCTAGAATTGAGGTTCAGGTTCAGTTTGTTTAGCAGACGAATAGAACTCAAACGAGCTCTTATTGAACCGAGCCTTGAACAGTTCACGAATGATTCAGTTCATTTACAGCTCTAGCTGTGCAGCACAGTCCCAGGATGGTGGCAGGTAAATTTACATTGCACTCTAAAGGTCCTTCAAGTCATTCCCGTCCAGAACCTTCATTGTAAAAGTCCATCTCCGCGTGGGTTTAAGTGGACTTAGAGCACAGGAAAAGGAGAAATTTTTCAGTGCTGGGTGGGTACCACATGGTGCCTGTCCGATGCGATTTTGAATGACTCGGATTTGGAGAGAGAAAGAGGAGGGATGAGAGGAGAGAGAAGATTTCAATCTAAGCCATTCATAAGTGCATCGGACGGCTCTGGAGTGCCCAAAGGGCACCATATAGGATATACCCGCTCGGCATTGAAAAATTTCTCAAAAGAGTTGTACAGTGTGTGCTAGTGTGAGAGGAACAAAAGGGCTGTAACTGTGAGGCAGCGAGGGGTGTGAGGAAAATATAGGTGTTGGTCTTTGATAATTGTATCTCGCCATTGTACTCTTCATTGTTACTCTATATTGGATTGTTCTCTTTCTCCCATGGGGTAGGTAACTGGTGCCGAACCAAGTAATTTCTCGTGTCTTTTCTTGTGTGTGTTTATTTTCCTTGGAAAACTTTTAAGCATTAATAGACTTCAATTTTGTGTCTTACAAGGATTCCTGTCCAAAATTCAGTGCATGAATTGGGGAGAAGCGACATCATGTAGTAATTCTATCCAACATACAAAAAGGCTGTAATTGCTGCTGCAATTTGGAAAAATTTAAGTATCTGAAATGAACCCTTGTTTGATATATGAGAAAAAGGGTAGGAGAAGATGGAAAGCTAAATAAATAGTAGCAGCCCCTGCTAATACTAATACCAGCAGAACTTCATGCAAGCAGTTGTCAAATGCTTAAGCAATGATACCTTGGGGTCACAGCAGGGTTTGCTCGTTCATTAACTTCATGGCCCCGAATTGATCGAGGTGTGTGCAAGCGGCTCGGACATCCGGTCATCCAAAGAAAAAAAAAACAGCTTGAGCATACACAGCCAAATTGCTGAACACATTTCAAATGCGATGGGAAAAGTGAATTCACTCAAATGTAACATCTGGAAAGCAAAAATATCAATAATAAAGTTTCACAAACAAGTCAGCTGAGCAACAAGTAACACTACCGAAATCAATATAATACCCGATAGGCAAAACAACAAAGGAAGCCTCCAAGGTGTGCAATCCCGCTATCATATCATAGAAATGTAACGACCGTGCCAAAACGATTTAAAGACCTCTCTAGTAGACCATCATAGAAGTACAAAACAAGAGTATGGTAGACATTCCAGTCCATGTGATCCTGCCCACTCCACTTTTATCAGTTCCGGGCGTTGCTGCAAAATTTATCCCCGTTAGTTGAGTAATCAACATTGTCAAATCAGAAAACTGAATGTGCATGAATAAGAAAATTTGACATGAATTTATACTCCTAATCTTGTTTCTCAACAAAAGTACTGTTCACAAAGTGAATTGTAGTCGACTATAGTACTACCATTTACAAGGTTGGCTGGTTGGGGGAGCAGGTTTTGAGTATACTAGCTGGTTGGGGAGCAGGTTTTGAGTATACTAGCTAGTACAGGAGAAACAACTTTTCGTAATTGTATTATCAAGCAGAGAAAAGCTGAAATTCAATTCCCCGAACTATGCAGTTTAATGGATGGGAAGGTTAGTTGATAAGGGTTAACACAAATTTGCAGGAGGAAGAAGCAAAGAACAGCTAGCATCCCAGTACTAAGAGTTTAACACAAAAATGAGGGCACCAGAAGCAAAGAACAGCTAGCATCTAAGTAAATGACTCCTATGTTTGTAAGTTCATGCCAATTGCCTTCAAATTATGAAGATGACCAAGACAATCATCGCAACATGTTGAGTCAAAATGTGTTGCCTACGAAAGTATTACAGTATGTTCGCTACTTCTATGATAACTGCATTAGCATAACCATGACAGTCAGTTTCTTACCTTGAGGTGAGCCAGTTGAGGAAGTGGGAGATGGAGCCGAAGCTGCAAGAAGAGTATGAAAGTAAAATAGAATCAGTACGTAGTCGCACAACCTAAGACAGAAGAAAGTGAGTCATGCACAAGAAGAAAACAAGTGTAATACATTTTAGTCTGGAAATCTCAAACAAAATATTCATAGGATTCAGCAGAAATGATTTAGGCTGTGTTTAATCTAGGATTTGCAGTCGGAAGAGATACGAATCGGGAAAAGGAATTGAAAACGTATGGAAATTTGGTATTTACCCTTTTATTTTTCTTCGACGAACCAACCAAATCGAATACGAGAACATGACGTTAAAAGTCCCGGGGCATAGGCCAAAACTCAAGAATTGGCCAAAACAAGTGCTATATGACAGACGAAAAAACGATAATAGAATATAGTGCAATGAATCACACTAGACTAAAAAGTTTGAATTTGTTCCAATAAAAACATAGTACTTATTTTCTTGGGCAAAGTCTACTTTGACACTCTGTGGTTATCGCCATGTGCGGATACCCCCTCATGATTCAAAACTAAGCACATAACCTACCTGTGGTTTTGAAAATGTCCGAATAGACCTCCTGCCGTCATGTTTTTCATCCATATTAACGGACACAACATTTAAAGACCGATATACCATCATTATATCCCTTGATTCTTTTTCTTTTTTAAATATAATCACACCATCCCTTATACCAAAAATTGAATTCAAACCGTTCATATTGTAAATTTTGACGAGTACATCTAAGCTAAAATTCAAGTCAATCAAAAATGAAAAGCTCATGGTCGAATCGATTTTGTTAAGAAATTAAAATTTCAAATTTGAATTTACTAAAAATTAGATCAATGGGTTATTGATGCCTGATCGAGATGATTTTTTATAGAGATACTTTATTCTTTATTTAATATATTATGAACGACTCAGATTACATTTTAGAGGCGTGTGAGATACACCTCCGTTAATATGTATGGAAAATATGACGGCAGGTGCTCTATCCACGCATTTGTACAATCACATATAGATTATGCGCTCAGTTTTGAACCATGATGGAGATATTCGCACATGACGATAACCACAAGGGTGAAAGTGGATTTTACCCTATTTTCTTTGACTTCATGTTCACGGATCGGATAATCTGTTTGGAATTGGAACAATGGAGTACATTGATCTTTTAAAAATGGCCCCACTGCCTCCTACTACAGCGGTTTCAACTTTCACACGCTTACCCGCTTATGCATGAGTGGGATGGGCTTGAGAATTACTGGTAAAGGAGAATCGAACATGAGCTAGACTATATAATTTAGAATGGAGCAATTACGTACCTTTGAGGCAGGAGTTGAGATCGCCGTGGACATTGCAGCGGCCGGCAAGGAGAAGGGCCTGAGTGATGTTGATGTTGAGAGAAGCCAAAAAGCCAGGTGTATTGTAGAGAGTGCAGAGGCAACTCAACTCGTTAGTCACGACTTCTTTCAGCGGGTTACAGCACGACGCCGGTGGGTTGGTTGAGTTCATGTAGTTCGCGCACGGCACCAGCTTCTGCGCGCACGACGCCGTTGATTGTCCTTCCGCCGCCTTGGTTGCCGCCACCAGCACCACCACCGCCACCAGCACAGCCGAAATCTTCGAATACCCCATTTCTCTCTCTCTCTCTCTCTGGAACTGCAAGGAAGGAATCCCGCGTTAGCAGTTGGCTTCCTCTGCTTTTTGTTCTGTCCAATTCCAACTGCTCCTTAATTTTAGTACTACTAGTAAATACATTAGTTTGACTAATGAGAGTGAAAAGGTGTGGTCACGCCTAGGCGAGTGGTTCGACGTCCAAATCACGAATTAATTATGGTGAAGGACTTGGGCTAAGTCGTCTCCATCTTCCCATGTGAAACTATATCGCATAAGCGCTGGAAAACACACTCTTACATACAAAAGAATATATTCCGTCTGTCACAAAATAAATATCCGGTCTGTAAATGAAGATCTCTAAAAAAAAAAAATTTTTGTTTGAGAAATTTAATTTTTTTTTTCAAAAATCAATCAATTTATTGATTTGTGAAAAAAATTTGAAATTTTTAACAAAAGATCTATTGATTTGTGAATTTTTTTTAACAAAAGAATGCGTCTTTTAAATATCTAAGTTTGCGGACCGGATATTTGTTTAGGAACGGAAAGAGTACTATTGAGTATCTGAGTGATTCGAATTTTTCTCAAACCATAATTGTTACTTATTTGTTTGTTTGAGAGATAGATCAGATGATGTGATAATAATAGAGACCACCCCGAAGAGCTAGTGGCACTAGTAACCCCCGCAAGCGAGGCGAGCCCCATCACCTTTGCAAAGGAAGATCTTCCGCCCGAGGGACCAGCGCATAATCGAGCCCTATCCGTCTAAATTTTTTTTAATTTTATGAGGCCATCTTCGAAGGGGGCACACATTCGGTTTAGTCAATAATAAAGGTATGCCCCCTTCGGATTAGTCAACAATAGAGATAAATTGAAATAGTAACAAATTTGACAGTTACAAAATGAATGTACCAGACATGATAGGATCCACTGATGCTAATCGATGAAAATAGAGCAACTTACACTATGTGAGAAAAAAACGATGCGATTAAGATGGTAGGGAATAATTGTTAGATTTTTTGAAGGGTTCCCATTAAATTGGATCCGGGGCTTTGCTGCACCCAGTAGCCCCTACCCAGGGGCAAAACAAAACAAAACGTTGCCGTTTAGATTAAAACAAAAAATTTCAACCACCAATTTGTAATCCTATGGAGCTGAAACGTGATTATGAGAGCCTTAAAGACAAAATTTGATTATGTCTCTTTAGAATAATATGATCAGAACAATAAGATCTTCACACCCGTTCAAACGGATTAAAAATTGAAGCATTTAATTTTTTAACTATAATTTTTCAACCACCGATTTACAATCCTATAGAGCTGAAACGTGATTATAAGAACCTTAAAGACAAAATTTGATTATGTTTCTTTAGAATAATATGATCAGAACAATAAGATCTTCACATCCGTTCAAACGGATTAAAATTTGAGCACTTAATTTTTTGAGACGGCTTATATATTAAAAAATATAGTTAAAATTAAGTGCTTCAATTTGTAATCCGTTTGAACAAATGTGAAGATCTTATTGTTCTGATCATATTATTCTAAAGAGACATAATCAAATTTTGTCTCTAAGGCTCTCATAATCACGTTTCAGCTCCATAGGATTGCAAATTGGTGGTTGAATTTTTTTTTTTTTAATCTAAACGGCAACGTTTTGCCCCTGGGTAGGGGCTACTGCGCCCATCCGGGCAGCAAAGCCCCCGGATCCCATTAAATCAATTTGCAATATGTGGAGTAATCTGTATTAACTAAGCTTGAGTGGCTTACATAAGCGATATCAAAGTTAAGGTAATTATAGCACGGACTTAAGAAACATTTCCATTGGAAATATGGAGGGCATTCGATGGAGATGACAAAATTGTCAGGTTAATTTAATTACAGCACAGAATTAAGGAACATTTTCCGCTGAAGAAACAATTACTTTTCCTCCAATACAATCTTCAGGCTCTCCAAAAGCATTCACCTCTTCAAGAAACATCATCTTCTTTCCTTGTTCAACTAATTAACAAACATTTTCTTCTACAAAATGCTTGAAGAACATTCTTGATTACCAAAGAAGGATCTATACAAAGACATAACCCGCTTCCAAGTTTAGCAGTGTAATGAGCTGTTAAAATTTCCAGTCACAAAAATAAGTACTTATTTTTTGAATTAAAGGTGATGTATTATGAGAGAATAATATGTCTCGTAAAGTAAAAAATAAGTACTTAAAGTATAAGAACCTTAGCGGAACATGACCTAAATGAGCGGTTAAAATTTCCAGTGACAAAAATACAAATTAGAGTTTTTTTAACTGGAGTAGGCCAACATGTATACAGCTTAAGTAGTTTTTTTTTTTTTTTAATTTCCCCGGCAAAAAAAAGATTACAGCTGAAGTAGTTTACACACAGATTAACTGCACCCGAAACCATTCCCTTTTAACCGGGTACTTGAACCTAATATCAGACACCTGATTACTACATAGTACAACCTTGGCCCAAACAACCATAGCTTTTCTACACAAAATTCCAGTGTTGCTAATCTTCGCGATGTTCTGTGCCGTCGGAGATGCTGTCCTGAAAACCTGGTGAGGATGAGTACCCCCTGGAGGAGGAGTTCCCATCGGCAATACTTTTCTCCTTCCGTGTTGCTTGCTTGCCTGCTGTTCCTCCTGGTGAGTGCTCCTGCGAAATGAAAAGAAAGTAACCAAGTCAAAAACAACTTCTGCAATGTGTCTCTCTGGATTTTGATTCTTATAATCTTTTCTTGAATTAAGGCTAATCAGAACTCTATGCTTCTCTAGAGTCTCAACAAGTTTTGTAAAACACCCTCTAAAACTGACCTGCTGAGCTTTAGAACCCGGCATTTTAAGTTCCAACTCTGTCACCACGTCATTAGAATCGTCACTTCTGTCATCAATGCTGCCCGTACAATGGTCTGACGTCTTGCTTTTGGAATCTTGCTTGCTTGAACCACGGGATGTGGATGCACATTGGTAAGATGGCTGATCCATGGGGTGATTAGGTGGGCCCGGATAGGGGATAAGTGTTGAACATGGAGTTGGAATGGCACCGGGATTCTGATTTTGAAAGAAAGGGAATGGTTGGAGAACTGGGTGCATTGGAATCGGGCATGTGGGCACAGGAATAGGAACTGGATATGAATAAGGTGGTGCCATGACAGCTGAAGGATCAATAGTACCCCACGGAAACATAACTCTCATTCTCTGCTGATATTGTAAATTGAGATTGTCAACATCAGATTTCAGAGTGGCTTTCTCTTCTCTGAGCTCATTCTTTTCCTGTGTCAGCTGTTTGAAAACAAAACCCAATAATGAGCTGAGAAACAAGGGGTTTGCCACAACTAAAGAATTAACCATGAAAATGCTCACCTCACGCGATTCTTCAGAAAGTGCTGCACACTCGGCTTTTAGTCTATTAACTTCAGTAGTCAAATCCTTCAGAACTTGAATAGTGTCATTGATGATTGTTGCCTTGTCATTCTTGGGTCTATCGGGGTCTGTAGAAATTTGAGTCACTTGAATTTACCAATCCAAATAAAACCAAAAAAAAGAACAATTTCTTGCATATCAATGAATTATGGGCTGTAAGACTTAAGACCAAAAGTGAACAAATGCTAATTCTTCAGCTTTAAAGTGTACCAAAACCTAGTGGCACAGGTGACAAAAACAAAAATTAAAGGATGAGCCAATGTAATTACTTTTCATAAATCTTCAATATGTCATCCTGAAACTGGCAAAGCCAAATTACAGTGCAATTGTATGACCAGGTGGGTGAATGATTGGGACTTGGGAGAAGGATGAATATGGAAGTTATTAGCTATTACCAAGAGAAGCATACAATCACTTCGATCAGACCATCACTTTAAATATGTTTTCACCCTCTCAGGAAATTGTCTGACGCAATGGACATAATATGAAACGAATACTTAATCCATTCAATATTGAATAGAACAAGATTCATTATTCAGTGATTCTCTTTCCTATAAATATGTGTGTTAATTCAGTCCAGGAAACCAATAACATTTTCACCTTCATTTACAAAAGAATGCCGTCCATACTGGTACTGGTTTGTTAACCAAGTAAAATAAGGAAATCACAGATGCACATCAAGCTAAAGTCAAAACTAACACCCTTCCAGCAAGTGTGAGTACAGTACATAGTTTAAAAGGCAATTCTATCGTCTTCAACTGTTGCTGGAAAGATGCATATTCGCCACCTAAAAACAATTATGAGCAAAAGGCATCGTCATCACCCATGCTATATTGCTATCAGATACCTGTGCACAGCCACTATAAAGTGGGACCTTTACAATCTTCATTGATACATAAACATTCTAGTACACCTAAATACAAAGAGGTTAACACAGCACGCCAGTTACCAATGGATTGATTTTAGTTCCATCAAATTTTAAAGCCACCAGGGAACATTTTAGAAGCAAAATGTAGGCATGACTTTTGGCCCAAAACTTGCTTAATCAGCCATTTTCTCAAGATCTTCCATTCCCATGACCTTCAAGGACTGAATATATCTCAATTTGGTACCGGTTACGGTTAGGCTTCTGTAAAACAGCCCACTAGACATAGTTCCGAACTTCCAATCCTCAATTGCTTTCATGTGTTTCAGTGTCTATGAGGAAGGCAAAACCAAATTCCCCTCCCCGTTGGCAGAGGAACAAATAAAAATGTGGTATAAACTAGTGAAGAAGAAAATATATCAACTATATATCGATATAGAAGACATGTTTAGCAAAAAGGATGAAAGTCAAAAGGTACCCATGCCGTACCTAGTGTATTTCCAAGCTCAATAAAATGTTCATTTAGCCTATCCCTCCTCAATTTTTCACGGTCTGCCTTCTGAACTTTTCTTGCAGCATTTGGATCTTTTACTTCCACCTCTGGCCTTTGTCTGTCAGCAAATCCAACCACAAAAGAGAAGAATGCGGAGAGATCAAAACAGATGAATCAAAGCAACTAAGCTCTTCTAAAACTAGTTGCTGATTTTTATTTTTTATTTTTGAGATTCATGTGAAAAAGCTATGAACAACCCTTCAGAAATCCCAATATATGCATCTGTGCATATAGATCACATAAATCACAGCAAATACCCAAAAGCATCTTCCATATATCCCATGGCTTCCATGTGCTTCAAGTTTCATTTTTTTCCACTCAAGTCGTAAGCAGCTTCAGATTTGCATCCACACACATTCAGAATAAAATAACCAAAAAAAAAAAGAGAGCATGAAACAAAAATCAAGAGATGATGTACACAAATTGAATGAATATGGAGGAATCTAAATCATGATAGCAGAATTTGAACACGCTAACAAAAGCTTTAATCTTTGAATTTCAGTCATGCGTTTCCTTTCACTGCCCTTATAATAGTACGTTTTTAGTCTGTGATAGAGTAAATGAAGGCGATTGAAGCCACGCGAAGAAACGAAAGGGGAAAAGATCAAACCTTTTATCCATTGCTGGGTAGAGGGAATTCCGTAATAAACTGAAAGGCCACTTGAAATCGTTGCTTATAGGGTTTTATTGATTCTTGTTAGATTATGGGGTACCGGTGGAGATTTTGGTCTCGATCACCTCTGAATTCTGATGGGAGGATGATGTAGTACAAAGAGATTCGAGAAGAGAGAGAGAGAGAGAGAGAGAGAGAGAGGAGTAGACATCATTCAGGGGAATGCATCACTTTTGAGTTTGAGCTAGCTACGGACTCGTGGTTTCCACGAGCCACGAGGATAGCGCACCAACCGAAAACGACGGCGGTGGTATCTAGCGTTGGGCCACTTGGAAAGAGATTTGTGAAAATGAAAATAGAGGTGGGCTAGACCCACCCAGTTAAAGCCCAATAATTTCAAGAAGCCCATTTTGACCCAAAAGTCCGACGTGATTTCAGTTCTCGTTCCTTGGGCGGTCGACTTCAGTTCAGAGGTTGATCGGAGAAAGGGTTTACGGAACACAATCTCCGACCGACAGAAAAGTTCAATATAGGATAGTACTTGTTGTTTTCCAGAGGTATACATACATACATAGGAGTACTCGGTCGCCAACAAAGAAGTTGAGAAGAACACACTCGTAGTCGTTCTCCATATGCAGCATATGGTGGTTGTGAAATGTAGAAAATGAAGATAGTGACGTACAACGTCAACGGCCTCAGGCCTCGGGTCTCGCAGTTCGGTTCTCTCCTCAAATTACTCGATTCTCTCGATGCCGATATCATCTGTTTACAGGAGACCAAGATATCTAGACAGGACCTAACGGCGGATTTGCTTGTGGCCGACGGCTATGAGTGCTTCTTTTCCTGCACTCGCACCACCGATAAAGGACGCATCAGCT
Organism: Rhododendron kiyosumense; assembly: GCA_019656275.1. NCBI lineage: Eukaryota > Viridiplantae > Streptophyta > Magnoliopsida > Ericales > Ericaceae > Rhododendron > Rhododendron kiyosumense. The sequence goes on from BPLS01000671.1 coordinate 196,629, forward strand.
ACTCCGGTAAGGTCCTTGATTCTGTACCATTCCCTTACTAATTGTACCCATGTCATTTCATTTTCGTTGTAATAGCTCGAGGGTTGGGCATTCCATGAAATGAGTGAGCAACAATTAGCATTCAGTTTGAAATGATGTACAATTGACAGGGCTGATATTATAGGGAAGTAAGTAATATGGGGGGAAAAAAGCGGTTGGGGCATGCCCCGGGAGCACTAACTAGATAGTAGTCATCAGTGGTTAAAAGACATAATGGAGTCATTACCCATCTTGCCATGGTGTGCAATGACTGGTGAGCAGCTTCTATGCATCAATCCACCTTTTTCAGGCGTTGAGTAATGTTTATTTATCTTGTCATTGCATTGGTTCATGCAAAATAACGGACCATCATATGCTGGATATCTCGCCCGCGGAACTTTTGTACATCGGGGAACCTATGAAATGCCAGATCATTTCGTAAAGAACACTAAACAAACAAACACAGCAACCTATTTAGTCCCCAATCATTGGGGGTATGAGCAAGGGAGGATTGGAGACAGGCCTAACCTTTGGTAATATGCATAAAGTGGCTGCTCACAGAATACCACTGAAACAGTGGCTCCCTTGTACCTGGTTTGCTTCGAAACCATGCCTCCAAATCAAAGCCAAATGGCATCAGAGAGGGCATGCCTAAGACCCAAATCAATTTATGTGCACATTACCATACTTCCTTCATTGATATTCAGAGTATTGGTATGCACACAAACAAAGAAGAAGCTCAGAAGCCTCATCAAAGTTGGGGATAAATCTTTTTTTTTTTTAAACTAATATTTATGATTCCTACTTTCTGTTTTCTCCTGTTATCTAGCCAAATGACCAGAATATGCATCTTTGATTGCACACTGAACCTAGCGAACAGAGCCTCTTGGCTATCACCTCATACATACCAAGTGGTCATCAGTGAAACTGCTTGGGCTTCCTTACGGACCAGATATTGCTGTTTTGTGAGAAGAGATATTAGAATTTCTTAACTTCAATGCAGGTGTTGCAACATTTTGTCGCGTAAAGTCAGCGTTTTCGAGCAATGAAGTGGCTTTGCCCCTTGCAGCTGAGGAGGGCTTTACTGGGGTTCTGGAAAGTTCAAAAGGGTTTAGAAGGAGAGAAGATGAAGGACCGGCAAAAGTAGGGGGCCTTGAAGAATTCTCAAAGGAAGAGCTTCTTAAGATTGATAGTGAGGGGCGATGTGTCATAACAGACCATGGCCATTTTGGTGAGTTTGACATGCTGTGGAGAAACGAACAAGTGTGTTGTCTTCCTTGAGAATCTCATTTCTACCGTGTTAATTTTCCACTAGTAGTATTGACCATAATACATTACCTCTTGGCTCTTGCATTTCATATGCTTTCTCATTGGTAGTTTCATCGCATTGTCATGTTGGTTCAATATCCTTTTTTGTTGGAATTGTGAATACAGATTTGCATTGAGACTAATGTAGGGAATTTGACAGTGCTTTTTAACATCTATGGACCACGAGCAGTCTCTGATGATAGGGAGAGGATTCAGTTTAAGCACACCTTTTTTATGATGTTACAGGTATCCTTGTCTTCCTTATCTGATCAAATAATCTGTTGGGAAGGAATAATTCTTGTCTTCCTTATCTGATCAAATAATCTGTTGGGAAGGAATAATTCTATCTATGATCTGGGGTATACATCCATGTCTGAAGCACCAAGTAACTTTTTGTTTCTTACGTACATGTTTCATTGTCCATCTGCTAAGCAAATGATGTTTGGTGGGGTGGGGTAGGCTGAGGGTCATAGTGGGGGTTGGGTGGATAGGCCGATACCTGTCGGGTGGATCTTATTCTCAATGCTCATGAGTCACCACCCGCTAATGTCCAACCAACAGTTGACTAAAACCTGTGTTGTGGTTGGTCATCTCAAGTCCTGAGATTATAATCTGGTTAAATAGAGTACTTAATGAATCTTGATTCTGAATGAAAGTTGTAATGACAATTGTTGGGGCTTGTCCCATATTGGTTAATTAGAACCTAGCCTCTCCATTCATAGCCAATTGGTTTTGAGTCAGATGCTTTAATATTGTATTAGAGATAGGCTTTCAAAGGCTTTTGGACAAGACTCTTTTGTTTAATGCCTTGAGCACACCTTGTTTCATTGTGATCCCTATGTTATGAATCATTTGTTTACCTGTCCATGTGCGGGTAAGGAGTCGCACGCTCGGTGGAGTGTTAGAGCTTGTCCCACATTGGTTAATTATAATCTCCAAAACTAGTGTATGAGCTTGGGCGCCCTCTTCACTCATAGCCAATTGGTTTTTGAGTTGGATGCTTTAACAATAATAAATGTCTGACGATGGATATCAAGGGCTGCTTGCAGCCCAAATATTCTAATTACTTTCTTACTTGTTTGTTTTTGCAGCTTGTAAATAGAATTATCACCAACTGTTTGATATCATACTGTTGGTTTGATATTGGGTAACTTTGCTGTAGAAAAGATGGAGTTTTCTTTTGCAACAAGGACGAAGAATATTCATAGTTGGTGATCTTAATATTGCTCCTGCTGCTATAGATAGCTGTAATCCGGGGCCAGACTTTGATAAGAACCAGTGAGTTGCTTGCAAATTTGTCAAAAGTTTGTGTTCATTCATCTATCACATATACTTAATTGTGAAGGGCACATATACTTACAGAGTGGAGTGGTGTTTCACCCTCTTTCTACCCTTCCAGATACAATTCAGAGATGTATTACAGTGCACTGTCTTGTAGGTTCAGGAGGTGGTTTAGATCCTTACTTGTTGAAAATGGTGGCGATTTCTTTGATGTTTTCAGAGCGAAGCATCCTGAGAGGTTTTGTACTAATCTTGATCTGTTGTGTTTGTTAATCCATCAAAGACCACGAGTTCTGTGATTTTGCTGCTTTCCAATTGAGTTCAACTATGAATTATGCTTGCACTTTGTAGAATAGTTGTAAGTTACATTATTGTTTAGCAATTTCAGACTTGCTTTACATCACCAAATACTTGACTTCCTCCTAATGTTATTTCTCAACTTATTTATTAGTCGTGTATCTGTGGGGGTAATCCTTGGTTCTACAGGACAGAAGCATTCACTCACTGGCCGCAGAACACGGGGGCTGAAGAATTCAATTATGGGTCTAGGATAGACCATATTCTCAGTGGTGGAGTATGTTTACATGAAGATAGTGGACAGAAAGGCCATAATTTTGTGACTTGCCATGTGAAAGAGTGTGACATAATGAGCCAATTCAAACGATGGAGGCCTGGGAATTCACCTAGGTAGACGTCTGAGCTCTGTAGGTGAATTAAGTAATTTGAAATGGCGGCAGTTCTACAGTTGATAAGAATTTTTTGATCAAATGAATCTTTGTTCCTCTGTTTCCCTCTGTCTGTGTGTGTGCCTGTAATTATTTGTATTTTCTCCTTCATATGAGCCCCCTCAGTTCCGTTGTGTGTAAATTTTGTTCTCTATTTTTGTTAGTTGATATCTCATGTTTCCCCCAAGGTAAGCATGCCTTGACACGTCATCACTAAGGGTATGGGCAATTCCAACACACGCAGCCAGACCCTCTTCATGTTTAGATGGAAAAAGAAGCAGTTCAGTTGCCATACAAGAGATGCATTTTCACTTCTCCCATACAGTTGTAGAGAGATAAATATTTGCTTTCCTCACAATGTACCCAAAATGATTTCAGATGTGTTATAGCTATAACACCATCATTTCCCTTGTTATTTTGTAAACTATTGCATAATGAAAGCACATCATGTCAGTGTAACCCCTCTCCTTCTTTTGGGAACACATCTACCTAGAAGAAGCAGTTCACGATTTTGTTGAACTATTTATTATAGCTGTCTAATGTTGCCCACTTTGTGCTACAGTGTGATTTACAGATGGCAATGGTTTGAGGCATTAAGATATGCATTTTTTGATGTCTGAGGCGTTGAGCTCTCATGTCTCTTTATATGAAAGCAATTAGGGTTCTACTTAGGTTGTGTTTTTAGATGCACCGTCTTTTGGGATATAAATAGCTACACATCTGAAGCTTAAATCTGGTTGGATTTAAGGTGCATTTACTTTTCCCTGTATTAAGGACGTAACTCTTAAGCTTTTTATTCTGCTTTGAGACCAAATATATAAGAGTCATTTTCAGCGCTCTCATACTCAAATATTGTGCTTCCTCATCATGGTCTGATGGTTGTCAATTTTTTTTTGGTGTTGGTAGAGTTCATGGATATTATACCTACAATAGGAGAGAATTCAAGTTCAAACCACTGAGCAGTCTATTAAACCTGCTGACTTAATAAAAGGGGCTACCGAGTGCATGAGGCTCCCGCGTTTGGGTGTATGCAGCCTTACCCCCACAAGCAGAGAGGCTGTTTCTGCAAAACCTGCTCTACTTCTTCTGTTCTGGAATAGTTAGAGAAACGCGTGTCATCCTAGTTCAATTAGGTATTTAGGTGTCACTGAGTCGGTTGAATTATGTGATTTAGGGAGTTGGTATATATCGGTTTTACGTGGTGGTACTTTGTTTTGCTGAGCATGTAAATGCAAATAACAAACTAGCGTGAAGTCTTGCAACTTACAAGCAAAATTTTGCTCATTTTTTTGCCAGTTCTGCCTATCAATGAGTAACAGATTTGCATCTCACTTGTTTCTAAACCCTGTGTTTCTTTTTGTCCTTGTGAAAGCAGAGGAAGTAATTTCACTTGACGCTTTGTCCACAGGTGGAAGGCCGGGAGAAGCATCAAATTGGAAGGTTCTGATCATGTCCCTGTTTATACAAGCTTGACGGAAATCCCAGATATTGTGCAGCATAGTACTCCCTCTTTATCTGCTAGATTTGTTCCCGAGGTTCGTGGCGTCCAGCAGACTATTGGTACGGGAAGCTAACTATCCTTTACTATATTATCTATTTTTCCAGGTGTAGTTCCACTTATATAGGCAGTATGCAGACCTACATAACGAGATGTCTTCCATTAAATCCTGCGCTGACATGAACTTGGTAAATTGATGGCAGCAACGTTCAGTTAAAACTTTTATCTTCCTGTTTTTGCTTGACTTGTGGTTTTTAATAGTCAACAGAGTTTATGATTTTTCTGTAGACAATTCACTGAGTATAGAAGTAACCCGATCTTTTCTCTTCAATGGAGATAATTTGCTTCCAAATTTGTTAATGTTGGAATCATCTACCTGTAGTGCTAGTGTCTGATATGAGTATGCGACAACCCTGAAAATGGACTAACAACTACATTAATGTTACACTTAGATAATGTAGAAGTGTTTTGTCAAATATGTTTCACATTGATTATGTTGCTTCTTGTCTGAAATAATTTAACCAAACCAAAACGAACTATGGTCCCTTCCATATTTTATCATTCTTTGTTCAGTATTTCTAGTTCTAGAAGGTAAAAACGTTTCAAATAGTTGCCCTTGTGATTCTACTATCCTACAGTTTTGTCATTTAATAATAGCATTTTGCAGTGTCAATGATGATGAAAAGACAAGTAGAGAAGCAAGTTAAGACCGACGAAGTGTCAAGTTCATTTTCAGGGGAAAATATGACAGTTGGGACTTTCGTTGAGAGTTTGGAAAGATCATCTTATGACTTCAATACATCAGGTTCGCCCTCTGAAGGAAGTTGTGATGCTTCTGGAGGTTCCTTTAGTGAGACTGCCCATGCTAAAATGACTGCATTTGGAACTGTCCGTGCTAACTCAACCCCTGGTAAAGAAATCAGGAAAAAAGCAAGACACGGTCAATCGTCACAACAACTCTCACTGAAGTCATTTTTTAAGAAAAGTTTGACATCTGCTTTTGGGCATGACCACACTAGCACTGCGATCAACAATGAGCTGGGAGATGTGGCAAAATCTGACAATACACCAGTTGAACCTACCATGGATGAGCAGGAGAGATGTCGTCCTGAGCAGTCCCAGTTAAATGATTGTATATCCACTCAGGATCAAGGTGATCTAAATGCCTGTTGTTCTTCTGAGGCAGACAAGAGTAATGTTGCATTATCAGAGTGGCAAAGGATTCGGCAACTGATGCAGAACAGCATACCTTTTTGCAAGGGCCATCATGAACATTGTGTTTCTAGGGTTGTAAAGAAAGAAGGCCCTAATTTTGGCCGCAGATTCTATGTCTGTGCTCGTGCTGAGGTACTTTATTCCCATAATGTCGTTTCAGTCGTTTGAACAGCCTATTCTTTGGACTCGGTAAATTTACTAATATAAATTCAGTCTACGGATATGGGTAAAATTTGGGTCTAGAGAGAATTATTTTGGATTCAAATAAAATCACCTTCGTGAAAAGGGTAAAAAGCTACTCCCTTTGTACACTATTGATGGTACATTGTTCCATTTAGGGATGCCCTATTTTATTAGTCCACTTTGAAAAGTAAATGGATAAAATTTTACCTTATTACTGCTTACCTTTCTTTTTGAATTTCAAACTCATAATGGGCAACCAAAAGCTATTTTTGGAAAATTTTAACTTAAACAGTGCAATAATTTTGTCTCCTTATATAGTTCATTTCCCCAAATTGGACCGACATTAAGGCGCAGAGGGAGTATCATCCTTGGGTGCTGGAAGTTAAGCATGGTGCTGATACAGAATGCAAGTCACTCCATGTGACATTAAGTTAACTGGAAAGAATTTTTTTTGGAGATTACTGGAAAGAAGTTTTGCTGAAGCCTCTTCAGTACATTAGTTTTTCTGTTGGATCCCGTTAGCTTGTACACTTAGTTGATCTACTCGGGAGTCATGATGCCACTTTAGCAGCTTAGCCAGATTAGTTTTGATTTGTCAACAATTGATTGCAGTGGCGGCCAAGAACTTGTTTGAGTGGGGGTAGCTAGAAATCAAACCATCAACTAAAGAGCCACCATATTGTAGATACTTTCCCATTTAAATCCTTACTGTTACAGAAACTTCTTTCCTGATTCTTTTACAGGGCCCAGCATCAAATCCTGAATCAAATTGCGGATATTTTAAGTGGGCTGCTTCCAAGCCCAGGGGCCAAAGATGACGGCAATCGCTGATAAGAAATTGGCTTTTTCTCATTCAGACTAAGGTTTTCTTCATGAGATGTCAGCCACCCCATTTGCTGCCTTTTTGGACCCCAAACCTCCCCTGTTTGTTGTGGAATGCAGATCTTGTAAGGTATGTCGCTTGCCCTCTTAGTATCATATTCAACGAATCTTTCCTTCCGTTATCTCTATAGCAGTGTTGCACTGCATTGGTTGAGGAAGTTGGGTATTAGCCAGCAACATGTCGTACTACAGTCCTAAATTAAGAACATGATCTTTGTTAATATAAATTTTGTAAAGCAATTAAGCAACGTACTTACCCTTAACGCCTGTTTAACGTCAGCTTTTCAAGTACTTGAGTCCTGCTGCTTAATAATATTTGACCATATTTTTGTTCGCTTTAATTTGGTTCAATCTATTGCCAGTTTCGTTGTACATGTTACAATGAACACTGTATTTTGTTCCATACTTCCACAGGCTTGTGGGATGTTTGTGCGTCTTATTGTAAGATATGAATTTGTAGTACTTCAGTTCGTTAACGGTTGCCATTTACTCAAATTCACAGATAATGGGCTCCATACTTTCCCGCATAATTTTCATTTTAACCTCGTGATTGCAGTTAAATTAAGATTTTTATGACAAGGCAGGCACAGCACCAGCATTCTGTGCGCGCTCCAGCATAGGAACAGGGAGAAAGTTGGGTGAGTATCTTCGTAATCTTCACGGTTACGTTTTTTTGTACAATTGTTGTGAACTCACCACAGTATATTATTGATAGCCTCCTAATCCA
>BPLS01000671.1:209465-227200 GCA_019656275.1 Rhododendron kiyosumense
GCGGTTTCTTGCGCCTCTCCGTGCTCGTCGCTGTACGAGGTTCTCGGAATTTCGATGGGGGCCTCCTGCCAGGAGATCAAGGCAGCGTACCGGAATCTCGCCAGGACTTGCCACCCCGACGTGGCCGCCGCCGCCGTCGACCGAGAAGGCCCGTCGGCGGCCGACGAGTTCATGAAGGTTCACGCCGCCTACTCTACCTTGTCCGATCCCGAAAAGCGGGCCGATTACGACCGGACTCTTTTCCGGCAGTACCGTACTGTTGGTGCGTATTCCGGTATCTCGGCTTCTCCAGCAACGGTGATGTCGAGGTTTTCGGGTTACTATACTCCTCGGAATTGGGAGACGGATCAGTGTTGGTAACGAGTAATCAAACTGTGCGGAAGCTGACACGGTTAGTACTTAAGTTAAGATGGAGTTGAACTAACTAAACTACACAGTGCTGATCGACCAGAGGCACGGTCACTATACATCAACATTTGTACATAGAGTTCAGAATTAATGTGTTTTCTTTCTCTTTTTTAGAATTGTACAGTGTCTAGCAGAAACTAATCGAATTCTGAGCTGGGTAGTAACTTGATTGTTGCAAATAATTTGATTTTGCCAACAATTTTCGATCTTCTTCTTCCTTTTTACAACGACCAACAGTGCAAGATAACGCCCAAATACGTCTAATAGGTTTTACCGTTGTTCAAAACGGGTTTTCAACAACGATTATGATGCCAGCGTTTGGGATGTATGTGACTCCATCCGTATCTCCCTCTGCTTGTTAATATTGTTCTTATTTTTTCTTGATAACTCGTATCCGACGAATGAATCGATTAACTTTATCCATAAATAACTAGTGAGGCTTAATCAAAATCGAGGCAAAGTCTTGTATGGACTCGGAATAACAGCTAGGTTACAAAAATTTAATGGGGTGGAAAGTCTCGTGTAGACCGGTACAAAGACAACCGGGCCCAAAGTCCCATTAATGGGGTGCATGGTTGTGTGTTAAGTATGGTAATGATAAAGGAATTTGGCATGGCATTGAGCTAATTACACCAATTAAAGAGTGGAGAAATAGAAGTCACTGTGATGAAAATTATGAATCAGTTAATTCATCCTTTAGTTTTTCTCTCTCTACCAGAAATTAAGGCCCTGTTTGGAACTTAAGGAAATGAAAAGAAATGGAAGGAAAATTGGAGAAAAAATTTACTATTTACTAAATTTGAAAATTTTATTTTGTTCTCTCTTTCTTTTCCAACCAAACGATAGAACTTTTTCTTTCTTTTCATTGAGTTCAGCCAGGTGAAAGAGGCGACCCGGCTCGTATCTATAGGGCTGTGGTGATTTGATATGCCAGACAAAAATTGCAAATCTTTCCATTTTTAGTTTGGATCGGAACATTCTTTTGAATTGGGACAAAAAATACGACAAAATTACGGAAAGGTTGGAAGAAGAAAATAAGAGTCCAGTGACGTAACCAAACCGTTGATAATTACTACTAACAAATAGTCGCAGCATGTGCCACCATATGTTCCAAGAGTGGAAGAAGAAGAAGATAACATTCAACAATTTTTGTTTCAACATCTCTCTCTCTCTTAGAACATTCAACTCTAGAGTTCGGCCGAGCTCAAACTCTAACGAACTCCATGCTCTAAAGCTCGGCTTAGGTCAAAAAAACTTGACTCTTTAGTAAATAATCATGATTTCATCTTATTAAGAACTTGAGTTTTAGACTTGTTTAGTGCTTAGCAAAGTGAGCTCGAACATTACAAAGTTTGACACAGCTCGGCTCATTTGCACCAAATGTATATAAGTGTGGCAATGATATATAAGGAAATTGGTGTATGGCAGTGATCAGCTTACGCTAAGGAGTGGAGAAAAAACTGCAAATCTTTTACATTTTCCATTTCGGAACATTCTTTTGAATTGGGGAAAAAAAAATCACGACTATAATTATGTAAAGTTGGAAAAATTGGGCCCAGTGATGTAACCAAACCTTACAATAATTGAAGAATATAGTCATGGCATGTGCCACCATATGTTCCAAGAGTGGAAGAAGAAAATAACAAAATTCAGCACTAGAGAAAGAGAGAGTGGAAACAATTACTAAAAAAATACTATACTCCACACGTAAAAAGAAAAAAGAAAGTACTGAGGACGAAAAGTATACTCCATTTTCTAGGGAAAGTTTTTCAGTGCCGAGCGGATATCACGTGGTGTCCGTTCGCGCAACCAAATCGTTCATTGCGTGTTTAAACGACTCAGATTTAGAGAGAAAAAAAGGAGAAAGAAAGTGTTGGGGTGAAAGGAATTAAAGAAAGGGTTTCAATCCGAACAGTCCAAAAATGTTTTAAACGACTCGAATGCACCAAACGGGTACCACATAAGATATACCAGCTCCGCAATGAAAAATCACTCATTTTCTAGGCATGGCGAGACGACGTTAAAGGATTACTATGATTCAAAAGTCAAGCTGGCATGTCTCTGGTGGATATCTATCGGATGATTGTTGAATATTTTGGTACCTTTCTAATTTTATTTGTCTTCTAGTGGAATTGGGTGTTTTTAGGTCATTGTCACGTTGTGTCTCAATGAATTAAATTTTTTTTTCAATCGATCGTTATGTAGTGCCTCAATTGATCATTTTAAAAATTAATTAAAAAAAATTAGCTGTTCAAAAAAAAAAAAAAAAACTGAAATGTGATTGGGTTAGGCAATAGGCATTGGGGCCTTCTATTATTTGTATAATTAGATCACGCATGAGTCATGTACTGAAAGGAAACACTCTACCTATTTAAAGATTAAATAAATTTTAACTCATTTCTTTACTAAACCAATCTTTTATTCTAGGGAACCTTATAGTCATTAATTACTTCTCCACATCTTTCTCTCTCTAAAAAATAAACAAATTAAGTCAATGAGGATGCGAGAGATGATATGTCTCTCTCCCTCTCTTAAAATGCAACAAGAAATAGATAAAATAACTAGCCAAATAATTCACTTTATCATTTTAGCTAATTATTTTTCAATCAATACTCCAACATTGCTCTCTGATTAGCAATCACCCTTTATAATATTAATTCATTTCTTTTTTTGCCTATTTCTATTTGGAGAGAGAGAGAGAGAGTGCATTTAAAAACTAATAAACAAAACATGCCTTGTGAATTGTTAAGCATCTCCAACTGCCTAATCAAATCTTGAAAATTAGCTAAAATGGCTAGCCCACACCCCAAATAGCATACCTAGCCGCCTCAACACTTGCATCGGCATTTTCTCCCCAACTCGCGGAGTAGCCTTGGCAGCCACCTCTCTCTCTCTCTCTCTTTCTCTCTCTCTCTCTCTCTCCCTCCCTCCTTGTCAACATCGTCTACTGCGTTTACCTTGCCCGTCGTGGTCTTCGATCGTCATTGTCATCTACCTCATTGTCTACACAAGCGAATTATCCGTGCCTACTGCACTCCAAACAATAATATGAACTTCACAAATATCATGTTGCATGCATAAATGATCTTGAAGTCATCAACAAATGTCTCTGACTATATTGTTTTATCGATCGACTATGCACACGAGGACTTTTTTTTACTCGTGGTATAAGCAACAATTATAGGGTACTTACTACATCAAGTATTTGATATTTATATCTGATTTTGGCATGGTTTAATTTGTGACTTTTGTCACGTTAAAGAATTACTCCTATTTGACATCGTTTTAATTTCCCTAATGTTATGTGAGACCCTCTCCTATATGAGGCAGGGCATGGCGCTTGGGCCGGAACTGTGTGTTGAGAGTTTTTTTGGGCTTGTTTCTTCTAGAAACCTGTGTGGGCCTTGTCAAGGACCAACCTGAAGCTGTTGGGCTCGAACACAAATCTTAAACTTGGCCACTTGGGCTTTGGAGTAGACTTTCCTGGCTGCCCAGTTCAAGGAATTGGTTAAGCTACTTGAGCAAAATCATACACAAACCGTGCCAAACATAGCCTTCAAGTCTCAGTTAACTAGGGTCGGCTACACAAATTCATTTTTGTTTCTTGAGTTCTGTCCATGACTTCCCTGTTCCATGATATTCCAAAAACTTAGATTACCGCCTCTAATGTCAACTTTTGTCTACCCTGATCTCCTTAATGTTAGTACCCTAGACGATATAGCCATACCGCTCTTCCTAATTATCGCATCGGTCAACATGTTTAAATCACCTTAATTTATTTTCTCTCATCTTATCTTTATCGATGGGCCCCTACGTAAAGAAAATAATCCTTCAAGACAAATTATTCACTGGGCCCCGTTCCCTAAAGTGCCAAAAATTAAAGTGGGGTCCAAGATAAAGTGTATGATCGAACATGTGATGGTAGAGAAGGTTGATACAGCATCCCAAGTACACTAAATAAATTAAATCTCATCCTTCGATGGGCATTAGTGTTTAGTTTTCTCTCTCTTTTCCATGATGTAGTGAAATTAGTTTTTGTTGTTCTACGTCAAGTATATACTAGCTTTTTGGTGATTGGGAAGTAGTATTTCGACGCTCACATGCCAACAAAAATGAAAAATAGAGGCCACTAAAAGTTTACACAATCATCAAATGCAACGCTCTGCATGAATTTAAATGTGCGTAAACTAGTCCAAACACTAGTTATCGAAAGAAAGCATATACACTTACATATACAGACATGCATGTCTATATCTCCAAGTCTATATATGCCTCCAACTTCATGTTTGGTAAAATATGGAGAAGGCATTAATGGATATTCCACATGTTGAAAAGTACAGTTATGACTAACAATTTGGACATCTCACATATAACATAAGTTATCTCTATAAGGACAGCTAGAGTGGTACTGTAACATGTCCATCAACCATCATGCAGCAACTAAGAAAACAATAATAGCTTTCAATTTGTTTTTGATTCACATGAAGCTTGTCAGGCCTGGCTTACTTCAAAATACTCCAAATTGTGACCACTTGAATTTAATTGTTGTCATGCTTCAGTTTGTGGTCTGGGGAAGGGGCCATTTCTTCTTTTGGCTGTTCATAAGTACATAACTCGATCCTTATAACGCAAAACAACAAGTAGAAGATGTCAAACAATTGTACTATGTATGTCATGCAAAACAAACTGCGTGGGCACAACGCACGCTCGTGTGGTCCGGAGAGGCTTACATGTCTCGTAGTTTAGCTGTTTTAACTATTTGTGGGTTTATTGCTTGTTGTTTTGTCCAGTGGCGGAGTTAGGATTTTTCGATGGAAGTTCACTAATAATTATTGCATGTTGTTCGTAAAAATACAAACGGAAAATGTACCATATCCAGTGGCGGAGCTAGGATTTGACTAAGGGGGTGGCATTTTTCGATGGAAGTTCACTAATAATTGTTACATGTTGTTCGTAAAAATACAAACGGAAAATGTACCATATAATCCGGTTTTGTCTTGAATTGCATTTTTCTGTTAGAGCATCTGCATGTGAATCGCTACTGTCCTCGTGGCACTAGAGTAGCGAGTAATTGTGCAAGATCCTTCGTGCTTCAGCCTTGCTGCTCATTGGATTAAATTACAAAAGCTACAATCACTCGTTTGTAGAGACAAGGCACTGTTCAAGGGTTAAACTAGTATTTTATTAATTTTTTACACCAAATCCATTCCCAACAGCACTCTGCCAAAGGCCCTATTTGAAGCACAACAAATGGGCAATAAATTGATAATATTTGCGGAGTTCATTATGAATTCTACAAAGATAATTCAAACTATAAGTTATCCTTGAAATGTTTTTTCATGGGTTCCTAAAAAAAATTAGCTTAATCCAATATCAGTAAGAGCTATTTCAGAATTTGTAGAATGTCCTACGAAACTTTTGAAATACTGTAGCTCTTATCGATATCGGATTGAACTAATTTTTTTTTGGAACCCATAAAAAAATATTTTAGGAATGACTTGCGGTTTGTATTATCTTTGTAAAATTCATAATGGGCTCCGCAAAAATTTTACCCATTTGCCATGCCTCAAACAGGGCTCTTGTCAAGAAATATTTAATTGAGAAGAAAGTGATAGTAAATAATATTTTTAATGAGATAACTTTAATATAGAAAGCCTGATGCAGTAAACATTTTAAAAATGAATAGCTAAAGTAATAAAGTAGACTTTTGCGGTGTAATTTGGTCCAAAATCTAAAGAGCCTAATGCGGATGTTCTTATAAAGAACAAAGGCTTGGTTCAACTATATCTCATAGCTAGCTAGTCTTTAAATGGAAGTCATTGAGATGGAGTATATGATCCAAATGATTTATTTTTTAAGTTGATATTTTTTCATTGTTTGTATTAAAAAAAAATGAAGTTGTTCGAGTATTGGTACATACCAAATCAACTTTCTTTTGTGTAGAATAATTTTGTTTTTTGAAACAGGGATGATATGTGCCACATCGACCCCTATATCTACGCCCCTAATTTTCGTCTGGTCCAATAATACTGCTTATCCTAGTAAATTTTATGAACCTATATATCTATGGACCAGAAGCCTCAAGCAAAAACATGCCAGCTGCTTCTTTGTCTTCACTGATATTACTACACACTTTTCTTATCAATAAATATGAGTGCCTTGGTCCTGAATTATAGTTGTTATTCACAAACACGAAATTATAGATTCATAATTATTCTTGTCGTGATTTTTTTTTACAACAGACTTCAAATGTATTTCAAAACCAAATTCAAAATATTTATTTATCTTCTCTGAATTAATTTCAGCCAAATTAATTTGGAATATTCCGGTAGATATGAGGCGATACGAAGGGGTAAATTTAACAACAAATTATCTTCTTATGTATGTGATGATTCCTAAAGTGTAACCCGCAAAATCAAACTCAAACCACACCACAGTTTCATTTTACGATCTGAGCTTTTATCTAAACCTCCATCCGTGGCAATGATATGTTCAGATATATGGAAAATTGTTATAGTCTATCAAAGTCTCACTACCGCAAACTACAAGTTCTCCTTTTCTTAAGTGATAGACTTTATTTTATATCGCCCATCTAATCCACCTAAGCTTGGTTAATAAATTGTATTAGGCTTACATCTATCACCAATTGGTTTTCATATTTTGAAATCCTCCAGAAAATCTAACACTAAGAACAAAATGTTTGTGTGATCATTAATTGATCAGACCATGGTTCTTGAAGTTTCATCTTCAATTAATAATCACACAATTAATTATTTTTTCTTTTAAAAAAATTCTTCTGGACTAGTTTCTAGCTTCTTTATATAATTGATTGATCTTATCAGTCATTTCTAGTTCCGGAAATGCAGAGATATAGCATCTTGTGCGTAATATATTCTGAAAGGCGAGAGGAATCAAAAGGTGTACCCCACTGCTCTCAATATTCATCGCTCCCCTCACCATTAATTTTTTTTTGTTTTGATCGGAAACAAATTTATTAAGAAAAACTTGACAAAAGGTATTTGGGGAAAAAAAGAAAGAATCCAACCAAATGTTGGGTAAAATAAAAAAAAACACCCAATGGGACAAAACCCAAAAAACACCTAGAGGCTAAGCCTGAAACACCAGCAAGGCCCATGCATAGGATAGGCCAAGCGCAACCCAAGAAACCCCAAACCCTAACCCTAACAAGACAAAACTTCTCAGCCACCCAACCGCCATCCACCGTCACCCTGCAAGCAGAAAACCACCACTAGAACAGAATGACAATGGGAGCCCATGCCACCGCGAAACCCACAAATGGCCGGCCCTCAATTCGGACCATTAATTATCGAGACGGATGATAAGATTGAGCGTTGGGGGAGCAGTCATGATCAAACAGAGCGGTGGGGTAAGACTTTCTCGAAAGGAATGATGCCAAGAAGATATGGCCTAAGTAGAGATACCGAATGGGATTTGGCTTGGAGCCACCCCCTTTCCTGGGCCATGGCCAACCCATATGAAGAGGTGTCATGTGGTAATAAAGCTAGGCATCAATGGGATGTGTGATGGAACATTTTGAAGGACGGCTAGTTTGTGGTTGTTTTTCTTGCTATATAAATAGTTGTCATGTGGTTATAAAGATAGGAAACAATGGGATGTACGGTATGATGAAACATTTACATTCCAAATAATGCAGAGAGGAGGTAAAATATCGAATTGGGGGACGGTGTTGAATAGTAGTATGCGCAGCATTGTGTTGCACACTTTCGAGCCGTTGGATGCACTATCCGATGACTCGAATCTGCTCTCGATCATTAGTTGCTCAGACCATGCATGGGATTTGCCTCTCTAATTAATTAATCTCCATGGCCACTATGTAGAATTATTTGTGCAGTTAAATATATATATTTAGAAGGATGAACTTTCTTTTAGTAGGAAAATTGATTAATTAGCTCGTGTTTTGCCATGGTATGAGGTAGACTAAGGCGTTGTTTGGATAAAGTATTTATCGAAAAATTAATGGAAACATGAAAAAGGATGATCAGGTGATAAATTTTTTGGTGGTAATATTAGCTTGCTGCCACGCATATCGGATCGGAAAAAAGTTTCACGATTCGAATGTGTTGAAAATTTAAAATTTTACTAAGATTTAAAACTGTTTTAATAAAACATGCGACTTTTTGAAGCTTGCCGTGTCTCCTAGTGGTCTCACGTACATGCTGCTATATTTTTCCTATTCTTATCTATTTAATTGGTTCTCATTGAACATTATAATCAGTGATCAATTCATTTTGGTTGACCGTGAATAGTTCTTACGATACTATCAAATATGTAATTCCTGTAGGAGGAATTCTAGTAATTGGATAAAAAAAAATTTTTTTTGATAGGCAACAAAATTTTATTAGAATTTGACAAAGGATACATCGAAACGGCCATGACTCTAACTACAAGAAGAACTTGAAGCGAAGAGAAGGCCAAAAAAAAAATAATAGTAAGTACTTGCTGAGAGAAGAAAAAAAAAGAGTATAAAATATTAAAAATTACCCGATCCCGCAATCTTTGTAAATCGACATTTTTGTTAGATTATGGATACGATGCGTACTCAATTTGGTTCAAAGGCGCTCCTCCGTTGGAGAGGGATGGTTCTACGAAAGTGAAGTCCTCAGAAATCGGCCAAAACACGAAAAAGGTAGATCAGACAAATATATGTGAGTACGAAATCGGAAAACTCCGGTGCGACTTTGTCTATCCAAGGAATGGTGAAAAAGTTGAAAGGAACTACACGAAAAGTAGGCTGTCATTTTTTTTGGTAGGGTACTGTACTATCGATAATGTGGCCACCATTGCTTCTGTTGTTACCGAGCATTTAGCAAGTCTCTTGCATCATTTTTTTGGACAAACATATATACTAGTATCAACAAAATTCTCTCTCTCTCACTCTCTCTCTCTCTCTCTCTCTCTCTCTCTCTCTAGTCTCTCCCATAGAAACGGAGAAGTTATTTTGTCCTCCGCTGTAAAGGGTAAATGAAGGCCAGTGAGGATTTCTGATCAAATTTGGCTCCGCTTGGCCAGTTGGCTGGCCCGGCCTCCCTCGAGAAGGGGATCGATGAGCCACCCCAACCCCCCTCCTCTCTCTCTCTCTCTCTCTCTCTCTCTCTCTCTCTCTCTCTCTCATTAGTCATTATTGGGTCTCGGAATCCTATGGCTATGGATTTGATCGATGTGTTTCCACCTCCACCACCCGGAGTTCTGGATTTTGTACGTTGGGTAATACTCCAGGAGCATATATACGTTATTCAAGCAAATCTCAAATGTTGTTACGGTATCAACTTATGATGAAGGCGGCAGATAATATATATATATATATATATATATGCGCAATATTAGAGTTAATTAATTAAGGAGTTCCAAAATGCATGTACATGTTTTTAGGTTTAATTAATTAATGCATGTTAGATGAGAGTAGCATGCAGTACTAGATCAGGCTTGAGTACCGCTGGTATTTATATAAGAGAGATACTACGTACTCCAGTTACAGTACTGCATGCATGCTCAGATCAGGCAGGGGCCCTAGCTAGCTAGACAAAAGGCCGGGGTATGTTTTTTGTTTGTTTTGATTTTCCTCATTTTTTTTTATACCCCTAGGGCCCTAGCTAGCTAGAAAAAAATTGTTCTTTCGAGTAGTAAAAAATAAATAGTTATTCATTGATTTTACCTCCCTTTTTTTTTATTATCAAAACAGCTTCATCAATGAGTAATGATCATTTTGATTCTAAACAAGTAAGAGAAGTGATATTTTTCACTCCATAGGGTGACTTTTTAGATACAAGTCACTTGTGGCACATTCCATTACGTGTTTGGAAAGACAATCATTAATTGAGAACGCACATAGAAATCACAGTGGGTTGCTTGTTATTTGTCATACGAGTGGGGGTTTTCGTCATTAAGGCAAACCTTAGGGGTGTCAATGAAAATTATACTTGAACTTAAGGAATATAAATGTAATTAACGTACTAGTAAGCTAGCCACGCCAAAATTAATAAAAAAATGTTAGGCTAACAACAAAATCTTACAATATCCTTACACATCTGCATTGTCCCAGTGCTGACGCGTAAGTATGTTATATGATTTTGTTGTAAGTCTAGCATTTTTGAAAATCAAAACATTAAAAGCCAGGTAATTGCATTGTTGTCGTATTTGTATATAACTCTTAAAGCTTAATTTTTGTTTGACTGAAAAAAAAAAAAAAACTCTTAAAGCAACATGCAAGCACGGATCACACGAGCCCATTCTTTTTTTATCTTTTCTTTATCGATTGGAGGTTTAAGGTTGTTTGGGTCAGCTTACGCGTACCTCATTTAATCTCTTCTTCGGTTCAGTCAAAACCAAGTTATCCAAACCAAAACTTAAAAAATTCACAATTTTTTTTGTGTAGCTTGACCCTAACCAACCAGACTAATCCTTTCGGGGCTACAATCGATATCCACTGGAGTTGATTTTTTATAGGGCTCCATAAAATAATATTAAAAAATTTATGAATATTTTTCTAGATTTTTTCAGGATCCGAAATGGGACCAAACGCGTTTGTTTCTGCGTGGTTCCCTGCAAACTGTCCCTGTTAGTATTTTTGTTCCTTTATACATGTAGGATAATTCCGAGGAAAGCCATTAATGTATCCTTCTGGGGATATGAAGATCGTGGAATTCAAATGCCATGACGAAGTAATTAAGGAAAAATATCTGTCGTCAGAGGATAAGAAAGCCTCAAAAAAGAATGATTCTTTTTAACAACAAAATTCCATATATATAACTATGCACTCAACTCAGGGACGGAACCAGGATGTCATAAACGCGGGGGCCAAACTATGAGCAACAAAATTTTAAAATTTCAAGTTTCGGAATTCTAATAGTTTGTTTGGTTTAAGTTTAGAGGGAGGGTTTTTAGATAACAAGTGGAGAGGAAGAGAAAGAAAAATGAGATTAATAATGAAAGAAAAACTTATGAGAGACCATATGCACAAAGCGAAATTGAGTTTTGGGATCCAAAACGAACACATTGTTAAAGTATTCAAATGTCTAAACAACACTCCATACAAAATATAATATCTAAGTGTTCTTAACAAATAAAAAAATAACTCATATTAAAATTTATTTATTTTTTTGAAAAAAAAAACCCTGAAACAACGCGGGAGCCGTGACCCCATCTGACCATTAGTGGTTCCGTCTCTGACTCAACTCGTGGTTTTGTTCTTGTCAAGTTTCCTTATCACTCATCAAAATATTCCAAGTCTTGATCAGTTATATATATATATATATATATATAGCTAGAATTTTCACACCCCTCCAATGAGAAATGGGTCCGACAATTAATTAATTATTAATTAAGGTGGGGGTGGTTGTGGGGATGCACAAACGCTTTGTAAATACGAAAAGTAAAGCCATACGAAGAAGTCAACCAAAAAGATTTTCCAAATTTTGGAGGGGCCAGCTGTCAAGCAATTCATGTGAACTCTTGTTAATTGTTACTCCAATCAGGCCGGACAGCATAATATTATGTTCCTCACATGAGGCTTCAAACAATTTTTTTGGGAAGAACATGAAGCATCATTAAAACACAGAGGGTTCGTTCGTGCAATCAACACGTACGCTTGGCCCAAAATTTACGAAGAAAATGTACGTTGCGCTTTCAAATTCAGGTTGTATGTCCGAGCCAAATTGTGAGGATCTTGAAAACTTTTTGAGAAATCAACCATATTATTCACTAGCTGAGGGAGCTCATTTATAGCTGGGATGAAACCCCGTATAAACTATTCACATACACAAGATTTGATAGCACTTAAGAGATTTGAAACATGAAAATTAATAGTATAATCTCAAACCTTAAAAATGTACGTGCAATTAATAGTTGTTCAGAATTGCTTGAACAATGCATAATTGCACATGGACACCTCGAGCTAGCGAGGACTTTTGTGGCGCGCTAACAAGCCTAACATCAGCTGAAAGACATTAGACCCGAATGAGAAGGAATTGCACATGGGCAGGCGCCCTATTTTTGTGACATAACCTAGCTTGATCATCATAACCTAATTATTATTAATCGATCATGCCTGCTGTTAACTTAGGACAAAGCTAGGTGGCCGTGCATCGCGGTGGTAATGTTACGTATATCTTTAAAGAGATTTTATCTTTACGTATATCTTTAGAAAAGTAAAATTTAATTCTCATTAAGGAGAGACGGAATACTTAGACCTCGTTCGTTTTGGGATTTTGGATTTGGATTTGAATTTGAATTTATAAATAATGAGTGTAGAGAGAAATAGAGTAATTATTGAAAGTGTGGGTAATAATTGAAGAGAGATAGAGAGAAAAATGAGAATAATGATCGGAGAGAAATAAGATGATGATTAGAATCCAAAGTCTAAAATCCTAAAACGAACAGGGTCTTAATTACCACTATGTTCATTCTTACAAAAATGTATTTACCGTTAATGAAAGTGTCACCTTAGAGTTTTAGGGTTTAGGGTACCCGAGGATTTTGATTTAGGCGCTTTTATAGAGCCCTGATTAAGGTTTAGGTTTAGGCATTTTTATAGGAATTTTAGGGTGCACTTTCTTATTATAAAATTTTAGCGGTTTAGACATTTTCCTAGGATATCCTAGGGGTTTAGGCATTTTTATAGGGTACCCTAGGGTTTAGGCACTTTCATAGAGTGCACTAGGGTACCATCGATAATTAAGTACCGTTGGAAAATGACATCATATATGCAAATTTACTGTTATTTTGAACTTTAAGGTTCATGTGTTGTGTATTTTTATATACTATATTTCAAATTAGCTAGTAATTTGTTATTGTTTAGACCAGCTTTAATTTACGATTTCTATCTTAATTGTCAAATAATCTTCTAATTATATTAGTTACAAATTAGCGTACAAGACACTCACAAACATGTTACAAATGATTTACCCAAAAAACATGTTACAAATATATTTTCGACTATTAACAAAAATATATTGGAAATTATTTGACTGGTTGATATTGTACCGTTTCTCCGTACGTTTTAAGACCTAGACAACCCAATTAAATACTGGTGTTTTAGCTTTAGTTGACAACCTTTCACTTCAATTATCAATAAGACTGTACCGTGTCGTGTTGTGCCGTGCGAGGACACGATCATGCCCGTGCCAATGTTGTGCCACATTTAACCATGTCGTGCTCTTGTCACGTCGTGCTGGCCCGGCCCTTTTGACACCCCTATTTGGGGCGAGTGTGTTGCTTTCAACTCCGATATTAAATTTGTCGTTACCTGGTGCAAACTCAAATGACGTTATTGAGCATTTTGTAAAGGATAAATTACCATCACCCCCGAGATATCTAAAAAATAAATATTGCCACCTCACTTTTGGAGAATTTTAAAATACCGCATGTTTCATGACAAATTACTCCCTATTGTGATATAGTTGTTAGGTGACCGTGCATTGTGGTAAATGTTACGTATATCTTTAATTGTCTATGTCACGTATTTTTTTTTGGTGTAGTTACGCATTGATAGGTACCGTGAAAAATGACATTATGCATATTTACTGTTAGTTAATTAATTTGAACTTTAAGGTTCTTGTGTTATGTATTTTTATATTTCAAATTAATTTAATATTGTTTAGACCGGCTCGTACGATTTCTATGTTAATTGTCAAGTAATCTTCTAATCAGTTACGGATTAGCGTGCAGTGTAAAACACTCACAAAAATATGTTAATATTGGTCAAATTTCGTACCGTTCATCGCTCATTTTATATATGCTTTAAGACCTAGACAACCCAAATTAAATAGTAGTTGTCTTTTAGCTTTAGTTGACAATCTTTCATTCCAATAATTATCAATTGGTGTTGTCAATGTGGATTCATTTATTCCTTCACATTACATTAGTATGTCTATAATTGTAAAAAAAAAAAAAAGGGAAAAAAGGCTAGCATTGCCAATAATCATCTGGTTTAATTTTTTTTATTGATTTAATAGTTTTTTGTATGCAATTATTGAGAGTTGGTGCGAGTGTGTTGCTTTCAACTTTGATATTAGATTTGTCGTTACCTGGTGCAAACTCAAATGATGTTATTGAGCATTTTTGTAAAGGATAAATTACCATCACCCCTGAGATATCTAAAAAATAAATATTGCCACCTCACATTTGGAGAATTATAAAATACCACCTATCTCGTGACAAATTACTTCCTGTTGTGATGTAGCTGTTAGGGAATTCGATTGAATTCGTCTGGCATCATCAAATCCTAAATATAATGGACCAATATGTCTTTTGTTACCAAATTACCAAAAGACATTGTGATCCATTGTAATTAAGATTTGATGATGTCAGACAAATTTCGTCAAATTTTTAAGTGGCTACATCACGACCAGAGAGTATTTCGTTATGAGACAGGAGATATTTTGTTATTTCCCAAATGTGAGGGGCCAATATGTAATTTGTAGAAACTTGGAGGTAGTTTTGTAATTTGCCCCTTTTGTTTAAACAAGAATATTGCTTATTGTGTGGGAAGCAAGAAAAGTGAGATTGGTTCTCTCATGCATTGTTGTGGATTAAAAAGTTGATCGAATCCACATTGTTAGAACTTTTATTGATGAATTATTTGATTGTTTATAAAATACTTAAAACTTTTTTTGCTCGGCAAAGAAAATTTTTTACTATTAGACTCGAAGAGGGTACATCGAGTAATAGAGAAAAGAGAACCAGAAAGCTCACCACAACTCTTAGGAAAAAGAAAAAATAAAAAAACAAAGTTACACAAAAAATGCACCTAAAACAAAACTCTTCTATGCTTTTATATAAGCTACTACAAGATTTGGTAACAAAGAAACATGATTTGGTAACAAAGAAACATGGATCAATAAAGAAAGTACGCAATAACGAGGAAACATGAATATTAACCTAGCTAGTCTAAACATAAAACATAATATTGAAATCTAGAAAACATGAGAAAATATAGTTACATAATATTTAAAAATATTATGTTAACACACATTTATAGTACGGAAAGCAAATTCACCAACCAACCAATCGAACTAATTGGGCTGTAATTTTGTTGAGTTTCTAGTATTACGCTATCACCAACATGCGTGATTTTGACTCCAATTTTTCTATGTTCGTAACTTCGTATCACTGCTGTATTATACGGAAAATGAGCGGCAATAATGGCGTTAGAAAGTGACCAGAAATAAAATAAAACAAAAACCACTTTCCACTGTCAAAACACAGAGAACACTTGGCTTGTTATTGGATGTATCCCACTTCAATTCTTTGATAACTCGTGTATCCGGGTCAGCTTACATACATTTCGCCTAATTTTAGATGACCAATCCCACCTCCAACTTGCGGGGAGCCCAATTGTCGAGTACTCATGTTAACAAAACTCCATATAAACTGTTCCTGAAGGAGCTGATAACACCTGTAAAGTTTCGAACTTGAAATTTTAGAAGAATACAAATGCCTGGATCATGAAACTAACCCTTTGGGTGTACATGAATCTGACTTTCGTAGTCGCCATATAAAAAGGCAATTTCATGTGAGTTGTGTGAACTGTGAAGGAATAATAATATGCCAATGAGAAGTCCGGCCACAAAAATTGGTAACGAAAGACTAGGTCCTATTTAACTCACAATCCTACCACCGGACGTCACAGATAAAAACAAAAAAACAAATATCTTAATGTCGTATGATCGGTAAGTCGCTCTCTCTCGACTAGATATTTACAGTTCACTTTAATTATAACGAATAATCAATCCTTATGTCGTGGATTTTTAGATTTCTTTTCACTTTACAGCGGTACAGCATTCTCTACGATATGAAATTTCCGAGCCACATGTTCATTTGATCAGGTGTGAATTAGTATGTCATAGTGTCTCAAATTGAACCATAAAAAACTTTCTTGCGTGAGTTTCGACACTACATTTGAGTTAATTTTCTCACTCGTTCTCACCAAATTAAAAAAAATGCAATTTCACATCCCCCCTTGATTGAATCACATGTCACATGAGTAGCAAATCAGAAGTCTAAAAAACAAAAAAGAGGATGACAACATCAACTATGGTGGGGTTCATCAGATGCAATTTCTATAACCAGCGAAAAATATCATAATTTAATTCTCAATGATACCACTTAAAATAATATAAGGTGAACAAAAAATAAAAAAGCGCCTTAACGTCACATTGTACGTAAAGACCGGTTATTATTATAACTTGAATTATTGAACGTCCCTCTCGGCTGCCACCCGGTCCACCCCAATCACCCTCGAGCAGTCCTTCAGGTAGTTTTAGGCGTCCCTTCAACGTACCTACCGTACAACGTTCCTCCTCAATTCTTTCATATAACAGTTCTATACGCGATAAATCTAGGAAATAAAATTTATGAGTCAGGTTCATTTTAGGTGTCGATCATAAACTATTTCGAATTCATACCATAGAACCTTTTTTTTTAGTTCGCCGTTATATTATACATAATTCTGGTAGCCAAACTCTTAAGAAACATTACTCTTCACTACAACACGACAAAGGCACGCAAATTAATTTAGTCACCTGTTTCGCTTATTTGCCTAATTTACACACACCTTGACTAAAAGGACCAATATCTCACCGCCTTTTTATTGGGAGCCTAATTAAAACCAAAGCTATCTGACCATTTAGGTGAAGTACAGTACCCTCTGGGCTTGATAAAACAACAGCATATAAATCTCATTGTCGACAAATAAAAAAATCATTTTCACATGCCCTTGATTTTAAAAAATGCCATATGAGTTAATGTGAAGGAATAAATAAAACCAATAAGAAGTCTACAGAAATTGGATGACAACAGCAGATATATATGTTGCCGCGCGTGGTTCATGATCATCAGATGCACCTAACCAAAAAAAAATAAAATTAAAGTTCATATCTAATTCACAATATATATATATATATATATGCTACTATATACCAATTATAGTAAGAATATCAACAAACAAAAAACAAAAAGTGTGTGGCCAAAAAATGTAAGTCGCTTTCTTGGTTAGATTACAATTGACATACGGCAAATAATCCCTTAAAAAACTTTTTCGTCACCTTATACAACAATACTATAGCCAATTAACTAGTATATATCTAAAAGTCAGAAATTTACAAGTCAAAATTATCTTGGGAGTAAATCGCGTACTATTGAGTTGAATCCTCTTTAGTTTTTGTTACAATATTGTATTTTGTTGGCCATATTTTTTCATAAGAAACATAACTTATCACTACTGCACGCAAAAGCAATTGCAAATTTACTTACTACTATTTGACATCCGTTTGTTTCGATGTAAAATATTT
>BPLS01000671.1:227600-245760 GCA_019656275.1 Rhododendron kiyosumense
AAAAAAAAAAAATGCAATTAATGTCGCTGTATTCTTGTTGAAGCACACGGAGCTATATATGCATGTACTATGGAGTATATGACACATGCATCAAGTGGATCCTTTAATTGTTACTACTACAATAAAACAAAATTTTACTATTTATCTGAGAATACATTTATGTGGCCAGGGATCGAGATACCAATAAAGACACGCTCAAGAGTTTAAAGTTATCGCAGTTTGACAGTTGCTCCTCGTGATTTCCCTTTTTGACAATTTAAATAGCACTGTTGAATTTCCAAATATCCCATTCCCAATTCACCACGTCATTCCAAAGATGGATTTTGCAGCCCACGTGAAACAAGTTCAACTAGCAATCAATTAATCAAATTGAATACAAAAAATCTGCAATTTTCCCAAATTTTGAAACCCTAATTTTTGGGGGTTTGAAGATAGAGAATCTAGGGCAAATTTAGAACTTGAAAGATTAGTCCAGCGAGAAGATACTTCCGGTTCTCGGCAAGAAGGTTGATTTTTGTTGTGGTTTCTGCTTCTTGGATTGATTTGGGTTGTTGTTGTTGTCGTCAGAGAGAGAGAGAGACCTTGGTGCGTCCTGGTTTGATTGCAAATCAGTAGGTGGGTCTGCTGCGGCGTGGTGGTGGGTCGTTGGTGGAGAGAGAGGGTCGGCGGCGGCAGGGTCTGATCTCATCGGTCGGAGTGGAGGGAGGTGTAGACGGAGTGGAGGGAGGCAGAGGGGCTGCCAGGATGGTGGTCTTCTTTTGCAGACGTGAGAGATGGGAGGAGAAGGGGGAGTGTGTAATTTGTTTTAAGGATGGGTTGGGATTTAATCTCAGCCCTTGAAATGGAGGGTGGAGATGGGGTGTTTGTTTGGTTGTCTACGGATCCGTCCCGATATATATATATATATATATACTAGTGATAGCCCGTACCTACGGCACTACGCATTTCGGTTGGAAGGGAATGGCAGTTGTGTAATTTAGGTGAAAACCATGGGAACTTAACTTGGAAGTGGGTGTATCCACTACAGCCTTTGGATCAAATGAATCTAAGCCGTTCCAACAACTTGTCCCCACACCATTTTGTTTTATAATAGAGATAAATAAATAAATAAAAGTAGTGCTAGTTTTTATTTTTAATTCACTTCATGAAGGAAAGGAGCCCCCAGAATTGGAAGATGGTGTTATGTAATGACGTGCGCAGTACCGTGCTGCACACTTCTTAACCGTCGAATCGTACATTCAACTGTTCAAATTTCATCCTCGTAATAAACACCAAATATG
This sequence comes from Rhododendron kiyosumense, assembly GCA_019656275.1. Classification (NCBI taxonomy): domain Eukaryota; kingdom Viridiplantae; phylum Streptophyta; class Magnoliopsida; order Ericales; family Ericaceae; genus Rhododendron; species Rhododendron kiyosumense. The sequence continues at coordinate 228,881 of BPLS01000671.1, forward strand.
CATCATCGAGCAAAAAAGCAGCCAACGTAGGATGGGCGAAAAGATCTCCAAAACCCAGTGGAAGCCCCATTGACATATCCAAACAAGCAATAAAATATACTCCGATAACACCTCTCTTGGCCGATCTTCCAATCCAAGAAATACAAAACAACAATAAATATTATTTATTTCCGCAGCAGAGTGTTGATCTCCCATACTTTAATGATTACGGATGCACTATGGTGTTCGGCTAAATAAGTTAAATGGTTTATTTTTTTGTCTTTGTTCAATTTTTTTTTCTATCACTTGGTTTATTGTCAATTTTTTGGAGATTATTGCATCTTCACGATAAGAGGAATCTAAAAAGTAAAAAATTTTGACCGAAATCCAATTTTTTTTGAATAAAGACGAAAAAATTGGCTTATTGACTTAATTTCTTCTTTATTCAAAAAAAATTTGATTTCGGTCAAAATTTTTTACTTTTTACATTCCTCTTGTCGTGAGAATGCAATAATCCTAAAAAAATTTACAATAAACCAAGTGATACAAAAAAAATTTGAATAAGGACAAAAAATAAGCCAAAAGGGCTTATTTAAAAGAATCAATCTCGTCGTCTTTTGCACTGTTGAAGTTTGACTCTTATTAGTTAATTATATTCTTCAAAATTAGTGTATATAAACGTGGCCAGTTTGTTACTTATTGTAAATTAGTTATGCGTTAGTAGATATTTTAAAATGATATCAGAGTCATTGTTAATTAGTTATGCGTTAGTAGATATTTTAACATGATATTAGAGTTAAAGGTTCGAAAAATTTATTCCCCCTTTTCGTGTCATAAGTGTACCGTTATTTGTTTTGATGTGATCCATACAGTTTTTATTAGGAAAATTTTAAAATCAGCTCAATGAACTGACAATAATAAGTATGTGAATATGTATTAAGAGCATCCACAGTGGAATAGTCAAAAGTGAATAATTAAAAGTTGTCACATCATCTTTTGGTTATCCATTTAAGGGGTTGCTAAGGTTGGCAATGTAGAGGTCCACACAGGGCCAGCCAGGGGGTAAGCCCTGTAAGCCGGCCGGCTCGGGCAACCCCCGGCAAGGGGCAACAAAAAAAAAAAAAATTGTATGTACACAAAAAAAATTAGAAATTCAGCAAAAAAATATATTTAGGGGCAACCAAGTGAAGGTTAGGCTTGAGCAACCCAAATGTCAGGGCGCACTGGGTCCACAATGGTACAATCAAAATTGAATAACCAAAACTTATCACGTCACCTTTTTAACTTATAAAATTTAGAAATTGTGACATAGAAAATAATTTTTTTTAAAATAGTTTTCAAACTAATAAAAATAGGTTATTAGAAAAAGAGAACATAGTTTTTTGAAAACTTTGATTAAAAAAACAGTTTTCTAGAAAAAGTTATAAAAAAAAACAGATTTTGAATAGAAAAGTTTTTTCTTTCAAAAGAACCGTTTTTGAAAAAAAAAGTTTTAATAAAAAAAATGTTTAAATTTTTTTTGGGAAAAACAGTTTTAATAAAAAAAAGTGTAAAAAAACTATTTTTGCAAAAAAATAAAAACTGTTTTTAAAAGTATTTTTCTTATGAACATGTTGAAAATGGAAGAAAGAATGTTTTTGTGTAATAATAGTATACTTAATTGAGGAAATGTGAAAACTATTAAATTTGATTATTGGCAAAAAGTTGATAGTTTTGATTATCTAAAGGCCAAAATTTGATGAGTTACTAAGATGTTTCTAAGTTTGAGCTCTTTTTGAGCAAATATTGCTAACTTTATAAATCTTTTTATTTTGATTATACCACTGTGGATGCTCTAAAGGTGTAAAAAATACATATTTTTCTTATCTTCTAAAATGCTTATTGTCAGGCTCCGTTCCAGAAACGAAATAAGAACTTATTTTTTGTGTAATAAGAAGGCTTGTTCTTGAAAAGATGGAAAAATTACTTATTTTTTGAGAAGACAATTTCAAGCTCAAAAATCATGTGCTTACGCAAATAATTTTCCTATCAATATGGATCTTATTTGATAGATCTCATTGAGATCTTTAATACGGTGGAAAAAAAATTGAAAAATTATTTCTCATTTACATTATTTTTGAGTTTGAAAATGTGAAATAAGCTGCTTATTTGTATTTTGTGGAACAACCCTTCTTATTTTTCTTTGAGAAGTGGCAAAATAAGTACTTATTTTTTAAGAAGGTTTCTGAAACGGAGCCTCAGTCCAGTGAGCTGACAATAGCAAGATAGTTTTTATTTTTTTGTATCGTGTGATCCGTCAGTTTGTTTAGCTTAAAACAGGTCTGAGAGCGAAGCAAAGGATGCACTAAAAATTTAGTTAATGATGAATGATGAGTGTACAAGCAAATACAGCTCCAAAAATATTTTTTGATGGTTCTGGTGGTGGGTCAGGGCCCATGCCAGATTCTCTCCATTGGTGGTTAATCTGTTACTCCCACTCCTGTACGAGGGGAAATTTTTTTCAAGGTCGGTCACTCGGGCGGGTATCTCGTTGTATCCGTTCGATGTATTTAAGCTGTCTATTATATTTTTGAATGGTTCGAATTTGAAAAGAGAAAATGTTGAAGTGAGATAAGAGAAAATATTTCAATTCAAGTCATTCAAAGTGTATTGAACTGCTCAAATGAGCCAAACGAGTACCGGGCATCGAAAATTTTGTCTATATAGAGGAGTATTATTCACATTTGCCACCCGGAAAGAAAGAAAAAAAACCAAACCAGAATCATTTGCTTGGAGAACGAAGAAGAAAGGTTTCATACAGAAGAGAAGAAAAAACCTCAGTTTTGACCTCGTAAAACCCGTCCTCTCTGTATTCCAGTCTCTACTCAATGTGAACTCTATAGAAAATCAAACCCCACCGAAAAACCCACCAAATCCATCTCTCTCTCTCTCTCTCTCTCTCTCATCCAGTAATAAACTAACCCAGCCCACAACAGTCAGATCAGCCATAACCCACCAAAACCCACTTCAATTTCCTCAAATTTAGAAATACCCACCACCCATAATCTCTCCAATTGGTCCTAACCCATCGATCTGATCGAACTCAGGCGGTGGCGGTAACGATGGCGGACATAGTGAAACAGATCTTAGCGAAACCCATCCAACTAGCTGACCATGTAGTCAAGTCCGCCGACGAGGCCAGCTTCTTCAAGTCCGACTGTACCGAGCTCAAGTCCAAGGCCGAGAAGCTTGCCGCGCTGCTCCGCCAGGCCGCACGTGCCAGCAACGAGCTCTACGAGCGCCCCACGCGCCGGATCATCGACGATACAGAGCAAGTACTCGACAAGGCCCACGGGCTGGTCCAGAAGTGCAGGGCCCACGGGTTCGTGAAGCGGGTGTTCACGATCATACCGGCGGCGGCGTTCAGGAAGATGTCGGCCCAGCTGGAGAACTCGATCGGGGACGTGTCCTGGCTGCTGCGCGTGTCGGCCAGTGATGGCGGCGATGAGTACTTGGGGCTGCCGCCGATCGCGGCGAACGAGCCTATTCTCTGCCTCATTTGGGAGCAGATCGCGATTTTGTCTACCGGAAAGCTTGAGGATCGGGCCGACGCCGCGGCCTCTCTCGTATCGCTCGCGCGCGACAATGAGAGGTATGTTAGATGCAGAAAGTCTACAACACAACTAGGTTCCGAGCCGTCCGATGAATATGAGCTCATGATCCGGATGCAGTTGTGTCTACTTCAATGTTGTGTCCCATTTGCAAATTATTCGGACACGTTTTAATTGTCTTTTTCAATTCGAAACACATTAACTAGTTCGGTTGATAATTTTCATTACTTTTTTTTTATCTCCTTCAAATATCAAAACTATTTTATTGGAAATTTTTTGGCTAAATATGGTTTTGGTTTCGAAACCTATTTTTTGTAAGGAAAATGAATAGGCTATAAAGATGGCTGAGTGTTTATATATGTTTTCACTAAAATTTCGTGAAATGCATTTTGCTAATCCTAATTTCAAAAATGATAACAGATAGGCTGAAGCAATGCGTATCTGTTTTTTTTCCTTTTTTTGTGTGTGTTACTTGGGTAAGGTTACGATCAACTAGCCATGTTGCTAACATTAGGCGGTTGATCGATTGGGAGCATGAGCAACCCTCCAAGCTCGCAGATTTGGCTTCCCCCCGCAGGAAAAATAATTCTTGCGCTACTGAAAATTTGTCCGATGTTAATTTTGGAGCCCGAGATTAGTCAAGCGCGCGTACTGGCCAGACACACAGTAAAAAAAAACTAGCCAAAAACGGAAGGGTGGGATCTATTTTCTTGCTAGTTTGGTACATAAAGTGGGTAGTTTTATCAAGGATTTTGGTGGCTGTTAATTAAGGTGCGCGTAAGTTGGCCTGAACGCCTGAGTTATTAAAAAGAAAAGAAGAAGAAGATTGATTTTGGTGGCTCGATCATTTCAATAAATCTGTCTTTAGGACTTCTTTGTTCCTAAAAGTAGACATTGTCAATTGATGGAATTGGTATTGTCTAATTCTTTCACTTAATTATGAACTCACTCCTTAATGTTAAAGAATTCATGCGATTGCCCTCCGGTGTAGGTATGGGAAGCTGATTATCGAAGAAGGCGGAGTTGCGCCGCTACTGAGGCTAGTGAAAGAAGGCAAAGTAGAAGGCCAAGAGAATGCAGCTCGAGCCATTGGCCTTCTGGGCCGCGACCGAGAAAGTGTTGAACAGATGATTCACGCGGGCGTGTGCCAAGTGTTTTCGAAAATCCTCAAAGATGGTCCGATGAAAGTTCAGGCCGTTGTAGCCTGGGCAGTCTCAGAACTCGCAGCCCATCACTTCCCTTGCCAAGACCTCTTTGCTCAACACAACATAATCCGGTTACTTGTTAGCCACCTCGCTTTCGAAACCATTCAAGAACACAGCAAGTATTCCGTCACCAGCAAATCACTCCATGCCATTGTGGTTGCAACCAACAAATCTCCAAATGGTTATTCAAATGGTTATTCAGATGGTTATTCGAACGGTTACTCTAATGGGTATCACAACCTCAGCAAGCCAAGTTTGAATGGGAACTCCGAGGTGGATGATCCGATGAGTCACTGTAAAACCCAACATCCGTTGGGTAATAAAGAAACTCATCAGATGCACAAAGTGGTTTCCACCACAATGGCTGTCAACAACCAGTCTAAGTTGCAACAGAGTAGCGGCATAAATCCAACCAATCAAGCCAAACATGTGAGAACCAACAGTAGTCATTCGCTTTCTGGGGCTATAACAAAAGGAAGAGAAAATGAGGATCCGGAAACAAAAGCCTATATGAAAGCAATGGCAGCAAGAGCCCTATGGCACCTAGCAAAAGGGAACTCACCCATTTGCCGAAGCATAACTGAATCAAGAGCCCTTTTGTGCTTTGCAGTACTACTGGAAAAAGGACCGGATGATGTGAAGTACAACTCTGCCATGGCCTTGATGGAGATCACTGCAGTGGCTGAGAAAGATCCCGATTTGAGGAGATCGGCATTCAAGCCCAATTCACCCGCTTGCAAGTCAGTTGTGGATCAAGTACTGAATATCATCGAAAAGGCCGATTCTCGTTCGGAACTTCTTATACCATGTATGAAGTCCGTTGGTAATCTGGCTAGGACTTTTCGGGCAACTGAGACGAGGATGATCAGCCCATTAGTGAGACTTCTAGTAGATGAGAGAGAAGCAGAGGTTTCTAGGGAAGCTTGCATTGCCTTGACAAAATTTGCCTGTAGTGAGAACTATCTCCACCTTGATCACTGCAAGGCCATTATAGATGCCGGTGGAGCAAAGCACTTAATTCAGCTAGCTTATTTCGGAGAGCAAATCGTGCAGAGTCCTTCGGTGACTCTGCTTTGTTACATTGCAATGAATGTTCCAGATAGTGAACAATTAGCCGAAGCTAAGGTGCTTACTGTGCTTGAATGGGCATCAAAGCAACCTCTATTGGCACAAGATGGAGCTATTGAGGCATTGCTGCAAGAGGCCAAATGTAGGTTAGAGCTTTATCAGTCCAGAGGAGATTCGAGGCGTTTCCCTTGATTCAATCAACCTTTCAAATTGCATGTTACTAGGTGAACTTTTTGTTTGCCATTTTTCTCTTCTTTTTTTTTTTTTTTTTCCCTTTTCCTATGTTTTTATTCCCATTGAGTGTACATACAATTTGTTCTATGCAATTTTTTAGAGGTTATAACATGTTCCTTTTTTCTGGTCATCTCTAATAAATTGCAATCTGCTGGCTTAAAGGTTTGGATTTTCCGTCTTACCCATTAGGAGTATGGGTGGAGTGGAGATAATTTGGTTTTGGATACTGGTAAATGGTTGCCATGTAAAATTGTCGAAGTTGAAACAAGAGAAAATGTTGACCTTGAGATAGGCCAGCTTCCATTTGGTGGAGGTATTTGTCAAACCCTCTCACAAGAACCTCTGCTAAGCTGAAATAAAGAAAAATATTACTTCAAAGTATTGGCTGTCAAAATCAGAAGACCCGGTTTCATGTTACTCCGGTACTTTTCTACCATGATAATGAAATTTGTGTGCGAGAGAGAGAGAGAGAGAGAGACAGAGAATTGAATCTAAGAGATAACGTAAGCAAAATTGATATGCAGATCTGGTTATACTAATTGAGCAACCGGAATTTAGTATCTGTCATCTACTATAGTTTGATAAATTCACGAGGAATGAGAAGAGGATAAGCTATGTGGACCAAAGCAAGGTTCACATGCAACTACATACAATTCTCCCATAATGTTTTCAAATCAAGTCATCTACAAGCAACAGTTGTTGGCACTGTATACCGTTAATTTCTGTCCCTCCAACAACAGATCAACAGCATGTTCTTTTCTGCTCAATAAAAGACCTGTGACTTCCAATAATGGAGGAACAAAAGATTTTAGGCTATACTTGGGATCTACCCTATGGTTTTGGATTCCCAACAATGTTGAAAATACAGTTTTTGGATTCTATTCTATGTCTGAAACACGTCCTCCATGATCAAGTGACTGACCCACTGAGGTAATATATGCGATATTACTGTAATTCTAAAACGGCTTCTCCACCCTCGGTAGCAGTATCAGGTCCGATAACGAAGAAACAATACTACTTAATAGATTAGGAATTTCTTGGAAATACAGTGTGTTTTTTTCTCCTACAGTCGATAAATTAACAAGTTCAATCCCCCTAATTACAGGTATCCAAAAGCATACCAAGTGCCATATGACTTTTAAATGGACAATGCCTGAGGGTAGTTTAGAAATAATGTAAAATGACCACATGGTAAACTGACATTGCCAGACCAAAAAAACCTGATGAAATTGTAAGAAAGAAGTCACAAAACTGATGCTCTAAAGTTACAAATATTGCAAGACTGGAAAGTAGGAATAATTGTAAACCGAATGCAGAAGAAACCATAAAACATTTCTAGCTAAGATTGTGTGCCACTAACTAAGATAAGCGGAACGGAGCCTAAGTGTAATTCAAATTTGTCCCTTAGAACCAGGGGCGGACCTACAACGTGAGGTGGAGGTGCTAGGGAACCCCCTCTAAGAAAATTCTGGTTTCACCACTGCTGAAAAAACATTTAAAACGTTATAGTCCCATGGAAGTGCCAACGGCCTGCCTCTCTTAATACTACTGCTATATGAATTATAGGACACCCCACCCCTATATATGGACTATAGTGCATACTGATGGGTAAAGTTCCAGACTTCCAGTGGGACGAAGTGCACCCTTGCTGGGCCTAGCAAGTGGGCATCGTAAAGCACTGTGAGTGTTTGGGCCGGCAAGTGTGTGGGCTGCGGTGCATAAGCCCAAGTCCGTGTACTGCGGAGCTAGGTTTGGGCTGGATCAGGTCGGAGTCGTAGGACTCGGTTGGGTGAAGATGGAGAGTCTGCGTGGTTATTGGTGGATTCTGTGCCAAGAAGTGGTCAAGGCATTTGTCTAGCACGATCTTACTCGAAGCCTATAAAAAGTACACTTATAAATCCTGGCCTAGAACGATATGTTGTTACAATTCACTTGTACAGTTCTATCCATTCCTCTCTTTGAATTGAGATTTGACTTAAGTATCGGAGTGTCTTCCACTTAACTACGGCTATCTTGCACAAAGTTAGGGAAGGTCTAGCTCCTTCCGGATCCGTACTTGAGTTCCAAAAGAAGAAGAACCGAATAAACAACCACACAAAAAAAATTTGCATTGTGACCGAAAATAACAATATCTTATAGGATGAGTCATTCCACAAGATTAAACTTTTTGTTGTCAGTTTTGAGATTAAAAAATTATATAGGTTTACGTAATTTTTCGTTTTTAGTCAATAATTCAACATTTTAACATTTTTTTTTAATTTTAGATAATTTTTTTGAGAGGAAAATAGAGCAAAGCCAAAGCTAGCTCTTCAGGTAACGGACTAAGGGGCAGCGCAATAGAATAAAACGGATCTTGTGCGAACCTTGTTGTAGAACTGCCACCACATTAATGAGAAAATCTAACAGTCCGCACCAGCAACTCCTCTCTTTTTTTAACCAAACTATTCCGTTTAGAGGATAAAAACCTGACACAAATAAAAGAGAGAAAACCCCTGTAGTGTGTGTCCTCTATTTTTAGTGATACTTACGTGGATGGCCAGCTTTCGATCGACCAGGAGGGGAATAGGTTGAGGTGCGCATAAATTTGTCCGAACATATAATAGTCGGAAAAAAAAAAAAGTGACTAAAAATCAAACTTTTTCACCGGCTATTCATTAGCACTTTGTAAATTGGGAGAGTCATGAAACTCTTATCCTCACACCTGCCACTGCCTTAGGCCTCCAATATCCTCCACCCAATCCAAAATCCACTCTCCACCCAAAAACAATCCCACAGGCCACAAGTGATAACTTCTCTCTCTCTCTCTCTCTCTCTCTCTCTCTCTCTCATCGTAAAACAAAAATGGCTGCTGCAGTAAGTGCTGCAGTTTCCCTCCCATCTTCCAAATCTACTTCCCTTCGAACCAGAACCTCAATTTCAATCAACTTCAACAAGGTATGATTTCACCATATTCATTTCGATATCTTTTCTGTTCTAGTTTAATGTCATGGGTTCATGGAGGGATGATTAATATAGGGAAATGAAAGGGCCAATGTAAAACAATTCAGACCATGATCCAAACCCAATTTTGCTGATCCCATTGACCGTGGACGTAGTCCATATTGGATGAACAACATAAATTTAAGCAGGGACAGAGCCAGGAATCGAACCTGAACCTTGGGGCCACAGTGCGAGATAACTTTTTCTTGTAGGATGACTTTTCAAATATTCAATCCAGTCATTCGAGTTTTATAGAATTGTTTTGAAGAATTTATCTCGAGAAAATGTTGCTATCGATCGTATCATGCAGTATTCGACAACACATAGCATCATCATTCAACTGGATAACTTACTATAATTAGCGTGTTCAAAGTGAAGATTGTTTGTACCTTTCAATTATGGCTGAAAGTCTGTTTATGAATATGCAACAAAACCATATGAACTATAATGAACAGATTTTCCCGGGTGGGCGTGATCCTCCCTGCCGGCTCCATAGTAGCTCCCCCCCTGCATAAATTTCAAGTTCTTGTGATCGCGCTTTCTTCCTTAATATTTTGGATTCTTATTCCCTATATGATGCATAGAAATCCGCAAATTCTTGGCATTTGAGACATTTGGTTCTTTCCTATGAATGCAGGTTCCCTTTCCCTACAGAAATGTATGTGGAGGTGGGAAAGTATCCATTATTAGAGCCCAGGTCACAACTGAGGCTCCTGCAAAGGTTGAGAAGATTTCCAAGAAAATGGAGGAAGGTGTGGTTGTGAACAAGTTCAGGCCAAAGGAACCTTTCATCGGGAGATGCCTTCTTAACACTAAGATCACTGGTGATGATGCTCCTGGAGAAACTTGGCACATGGTCTTCAGCACCGATGGTATGTTCGTTAATTCTTTCCCCTAATTCTTTCTACAGCCTAACATAGAATGACTTTTGCAATCTTTACGCATATGGTCTTTAATCATGTAAATTGTGAAATGTATGCTATACCAATAGGATTTTCATATGGAATTTTGTTCGTGAAGTGAACTATGCGAACTTCTATGCTCGTTCATTTCAAACTAAAAAACCAGACGTTAAAGCTCATAATTTAGAAAGAACCACTGCCAATCCGTTAAACAACTAAACTGACGCAGCGGAATTCACGAGAGATTAGTTAGCGTACTAATCCAAACGAGATAATCAACCCGTCGCAACGAGTAATTCTTGCGCACAAGAATGAAAGAGAAATTCTCTGTAATATTATTAATCAAAAAGCTGCTTAAACCCTAAGTTACAAGCCTATTTATAGGCAAAACCCTAGAAACCCTAAAAATAAACCCGGAAAATAAAAAGTCCCATAATTTGGGGCTTCTCCTAAAATTGAAAACGGGAAAGAAAAACAAGACTTTCCCAAAAAGAATCAACTGAAAAGGAATTACGATCTAAGAGTTATTAACGAAACAAATCTTTCCTAAAACGGCAAAATAACGCAATTGAAAGCCTAAACGAAGGAATTAGGCCGAAAAACACCATTCATCATCAACCTTTAAGGTTAATGAGTATGGACCGGAGCGCGAAAATAAGTCAGCCCACCAAGTTTGGGCCTATTCCGAGCTCGACCGAATTTGACCAATTTGGGTAATCTGAAATTAAACATCGTTTGGACTTTCGGGGCTTGGCTCGGTCCAATTGATCATGGAACTGGGTCTCCACATGTTCTACATCAGTCCCCTCTTCTTCGAAAGAACTCGACCTCGAGGTCAAGTCTGGATACAGCGGCTCCTCAGCATGATACTCAGATAAATCAGCAACATTGAAAACCTTTGAAATCTTCATGGAATCAGGAAGATCAATCACATAAGCATTGTCGCCAATCTTCTTCAAAACTTCATACGGACCATACTTTCTGGGCTTCAGCTTGTTATAGGTCCCCACTGGAAACCGTTCCTTGCGCAAGAACACCATCACAAAATCCCCCTCCTTGAACAGTTTCTCACGCCTGTGCTTGTCTGCAGCCCTCTTGTATTTCGCATTAGTCTCAGCCAACTTCTGTTTCACTTGCTCATGCACCTCTTGAGCCTGCTTAGCCATTGTCTCAGCCGCAATGCTAACCCCGGGACCCCGCGAGAGATGAACCAAATCCACTGTATGCTTTGGAGGTGTCACATATACCAAGGAAAAAGGTGATTTTCCCGTGGCACTGTGAACTGCACTATTGAAAGCAAACTCAGCCTGCGGCAAAGCGTGATCCCACTGTTTCGGCTTGTCACCACAGATACTGCGAATCAAATTCCCCAAGCTCCGATTAGTCACCTCAGTCTGTCCGTCAGTTTGTGGATGTGCAGTTGAACTCCTCTTCAGCGAAGTTCCAAACATCCTCCACAGAGTCACCCAAAAATGGCTAAGAAACTTCACATCCCGATCAGAGGTAATAGACTGTGGCACCCCATGCAACCGAACTACCTCTCGGAAGAACAATCGAGCCACATGTGAGGCATCCGATGTCTTTCGACAAGCAATAAAGTGCACCATCTTAGAAAACCTGTCAACTACCACAAATACAGAATCTACTCCTCGTTGGGTACGAGGCAGTCCCAACACAAAATCCATAGACAAATCCTCCCAAATATTATTTGGCACAGGCAAAGGAGTATAAAGACCAGTATTTTGAGACTGACCCTTAGATACCTGACAAGTGTAGCACCTTCGCACAAAATTTCCAGCATCCTTCTTTAGTTGTGGCCAGAAATAGCGCTCCTCCAAACTTGCAACAGTCTTGTCCCTCCCTAAGTGTCCACCTAACCCTCCACCATGAAGGTCTCGGATTAAGCTTTCCCTTAAGGAAGATTGAGGAATACAAAGACGATTGCCACGAAACAAGTACCCATCAGTAACATGAAAGTCACTAACAGGCCGGTTCTGAACGCATACTGCCCAAATTTCTTTGAAGTCCTCATCCTCTGGATACAGCTCCTTTAAGAACTCAAAGCCCACAACTTCATGGGCCAAAGTCACCAACAAATCAGCCCGACGACTCAACGCATCAGCCACCCGATTTGACACCCCAGACTTGTGTCGAATGGTGAATGGAAATTTCTGCAAGAACGTAGCCCAGCGCACATGCATACTGTCTAACTTCTTCTGGCTATTAATGAATTTCAGCGCTTGATGATCAGTGTATAATACAAACTCCCTCTGAATCAGATAATGCTCCCAATGTTTAAGAGCGCGAATCACAGAATAGAATTCTTGATCATAAGTGCTCCACTTTTGTCTAGCTTCACTCAGCTTTTCGCTAAAGAAAGCTACTGGCCTCTTCTCTTGGGACAAAACAGCCCCAATACCAACTCCACTAGCATCACACTCAACCTCAAAAATCTTTTCAAAGCTAGGCAGAGCTAATACCGGTGCAGTACAAAGCCGTTCTTTAACCAGTGCGAAACTTTGCTCCGCTTCACTTCCCCACAGAAACTTGCCCTTTTTCAAGCACTCCGTGATTGGTGCTACGATAGTACTGAAATTTCGAATGAATCGCCTATAGAAAGTGGCTAATCCATGGAAACTTCTCACTTCCGTAACAGATTTAGGCGTTGGCCAATCACGAATAGCTCGAACCTTCTCTTCATCTACATGAATACCTTCAGAACTCACCACATAACCCAAGAATAATAAGCTGCTAGTCAAGAAACTGCACTTCTTGAGTTGAATATACAGCTTATTTTCTTGCAGCACCATCAGCACTTGGCGCACATGCTCCACATGCTCCTCCTCGGACCTGCTATAGATCAGTATGTCGTCGAAATAAACGACGACAAACTTTCCAGTGAAAGGCCGCAGAACCTGATTCATCACCCTCATAAAAGTACTCGACGCATTAGAAAGGCCGAATGGCATAACCAACCATTCGTACAGGCCATCCTTAGTTTTAAACGCCGTCTTCCATTCGTCCCCCGGTCGGATACGAATCTGATGGTATCCACTCCGCAAATCAATCTTCGAAAACCACTTCGACCCATCCAACATATCAAGCATATCATCCAGGCGAGGAATTGGAAATCTATACTTGATGGTTATTTTGTTGATGGCCCGACTGTCAACACACATACGCCAACTCCCATCTTTCTTTGGTGTCAATAACGCTGGAACACCACATGGACTCAGACTCTCCCGAATGTGCCCCTTTTGCAGCAACTCCTCTACTTTCTCCCTCAGAATCTCATTCTCCTTCGGACTCATCCGATAATGTGGTAGATTGGGCAGACTTGCCCCAGGCACCAAATCAATAGCATGCTGAATATCCCTCATTGGAGGGAGCTCATTAGGCACGTCATCAGTAACAAGCTCCTCAAATTCCTCCAATAATGGCTGTATCTTTATAGGTACAGGAATTATTGGAATATTTGCTTTGTCTTTTTCTTCCACAACCAGCGACTTCACCACCATAGCATAAACCTGTTCTGACTCCTTGAAATCTGTCACAAACTCAGCTTCGGAACTAGCAATTGTTAGAAACGAAGACCCCTCTGTTTTAGGTGGTTTGACAGGCTCCTTACGACTGGAAGGAGCCATAACAACCTTACGTGACTCCCAATTAAAGCTATAAGTATTATCACGACCCTTATAAACAATATCAACATCAAACTGCCAGGGTCTACCTAACAGTACATGGCTAGCATCCATCTCAATTACATCACAGATAACTTCAGATCTATAAATTTTTCCAATGGAAAGAGGAAGTTTACAGATTTCAGTTACCTTCACCGTAGGGCCTTTCTTTATCCAACCGATGCTGTATGGAGAGGGATGAGGTTCGGTTGGCAACTTCAGATGGTCCACCAGTCTTTTTGCCACAAAATTCTCACAGCTCCCACTATCCACGATCAAGTCACATACTTTCTGATTGATGGAACAACTTGACCGAAAGATGTTATGACGCTGACTGGAATTTTCTGCTCTCGGCGCGAACAACACCCGTTGCACCACACAATTCACTCGTTCCCCATCCTCCTCTGCATAATCTACATCATAAGAATTTTCTTCTGGCCAATCTTCATCAGGCCCATCTTCTTCACCACCCTCTTCTACCAGGCCCACCTTCCGATCGGGACACTCATTGGAGCGGTGTCCAGGCTTGTTACACCGAAAACACTTATCTCCAAAGGGCTTGGCATATGGATTAGGGGCTTTAGTCACGTTTCTGTTATTAGAGCTACCTGCCTGATTAGCTCCTCCAAATTTAGAACCACCACCAACTGTAACCTTAGGTTGAACAGCAGGCACTATTGGCTGTTTCTCCTTCCCCTTATCAGCAGCAGGAACAAAAGACTCTCGACGGTACCCTGAATTGGCTGGTTTACGCTCCATCTGTTCGGCCTTTATCGCCAAGTTAAGGGCGTCGTCAACTTCCCAAACTGGCTGCAACCCTATTCTCTCCTGAATTGAGGGCTTCAACCCGTTCATGTACCTTGCTACCCGCTGACTTTCAGTCTCACTCAGATTATTACGTTCTGAGAGTCGATTGAAATCAGTTGTGTAATCAAAAACAGACCTGGATCCCTGCGAACAGTTCTGGTATGACCGGAACAGATGTTGGTCATAGTCAGATGGCAAGAACCTCTCCATCATAAGCTGTTTCATTCTGCGCCATGTTGCTACAGACTCCTTTCCTTGCCTCCGCCGTCTCGATTGCAATTGGTCCCACCAAACTGCAGCGCCGCTCTTTAGTTTATAAGCGACCATCTTTACTTGTTTTGACTCGGGAACCTCCATCATATTAAGGCACCTATCGACATCTGAAACCCAGTCAAGAAACTCCTCCATCTGTAAATTACCATTGAACGTGGGAAGGTCCACCTTCATGCGGTAATCATCGAACCTATGTTGTTGTCGCCCGACGGGACGGTCTTCTTGTTCTTCATTATCCTCAGGTTCGAATTCTTCGCTCTCAGCTTCATGTATTACCATCTGATGACGACCGGTTGCGCCTCGGGCAAATCCTCCGGCACGATTCCGATCCTGGTTACGAGGTTGGCGATGGGCAAATCCCACCGCGCGATCCCCATCAACCCTGTCTGGCCTTCGGCGATTTTGTAGAGTCAACTCCTGCAGCAACTCACGAATCTCAGCGAACTGAGTATGAGTATCCTGACGGATCTCTGTTAATTGTGTCTGTTGATCCTCCACCATCCTCCTTAGGTCAGTAATCCCACGACCAACGTCAATGGGTGTGTCTTCTTCTGCGTTTGATGCCATCGAACCAGGTAAAGCCTTGCTCTGATACCACTTGACGCAGCGGAATTCACGAGAGATTAGTTAGCGTACTAATCCAAACGAGATAATCAACCCGTCGCAACGAGTAATTCTTGCGCACAAGAATGAAAGAGAAATTCTCTGTAATATTATTAATCAAAAAGCTGCTTAAACCCTAAGTTACAAGCCTATTTATAGGCAAAACCCTAGAAACCCTAAAAATAAACCCGGAAAATAAAAAATCCCATAATTTGGGGCTTCTCCTAAAATTGAAAACGGGAAAGAAAAACAAGACTTTCCCAAAAAGAATCAACTGAAAAGGAATTACGATCTAAGAGTTATTAACGAAACAAATCTTTCCTAAAACGGCAAAATAACGCAATTGAAAGCCTAAACGAAGGAATTAGGCCGAAAAACACCATTCATCATCAACCTTTAGGGTTAATGAGTATGGACCGGAGCGCGAAAATAAGTCAGCCCACCAAGTTTGGGCCTATTCCGAGCTCGACCGAATTTGACCAATTTGGGTAATCTGAAATTAAACATCGTTTGGACTTTCGGGGCTTGGCTCGGTCCAATTGATCATGGAACTGGGTCTCCACATGTTCTACATCATAAACCCACAATTTTGTCATTACCTCTGGATTATATATCCCTTTGTTAGTCGTTCTACCAATCCAACATCGCCTTTCTACATGAAGTTTTGTATGTACAGCAGTTTCTTCTGTAGAACTGGGATTTGTTTGAACTAATTGGGGATGCATGATTGGTTTATTGTGTTTGTTAGGAGAGGTCCCATACAGAGAAGGACAATCGATTGGTGTAATTCCAGATGGTATTGACAAGAATGGGAAGCCTCACAAGCTTAGGTTATACTCAATTGCTAGCAGTGCTATTGGTGACTTTGGAGATTCCAAAACTGTAAGCGTTTTACCTCGGACCAATTTACATCGGGCGATTAGTTTACAAAGACTTATGTTTGTTTTATCTCAGTCACCTTGGATGTACTTCTGCTTCTTATTTATTCGTAATCATCTTTTTTTCTTTCTGATTCTTTTACTTATTGAGTTGCAATGTCTGGTTGCGTCGTTCAGGTCTCCCTATGCGTGAAAAGGCTCGTTTATACCAATGACAAAGGAGAATTAGTAAAAGGAGTTTGCTCAAACTTCCTGTGTAAGTGTGCAACTCTCTAGAAATTAGTCTACCCTGACAATTTCTGAAGAGAACAAGCATATTTGACGAGGGAAAATGTCTTGGTTAATATGCCGTGCCCCTGGACTTCTTCTGTTTTTCAGGTGACTTGAAACCGGGATTCGAAGTGAAGATCACAGGACCTGTTGGAAAAGAAATGCTTATGCCAAAGGATCCAAATGCTACTGTTGTAATGGTATGCTCACTAAACGGCATTTGTCATCTATTCTTCTGTATGGTCATGGATTTAACTGGATTACCTTCTTATCGATGACTAATTTTTAATTAGCTGGGTAGTTCAATCGGGGCGTATTAATTTGCTGGTTTATTTTTGGGAAGTGTTACAATTTGATGTTTGTTGCAGCTTGCAACTGGAACTGGGATTGCTCCTTTCCGGGCGTTCTTGTG
>BPLS01000671.1:256557-282220 GCA_019656275.1 Rhododendron kiyosumense
TAAAATTCATTGAGCTTGATTAGTAATTTAGAATTTGAGCTCGGTTCTCGAGTACTGAATGAGCTAAGCCTTTACTAATGAGCCAAGCCACGGCTAACTCGATCTCGATTGGTTCTTTTCCTAGATGAGTCAAAAATTATGTTCATGCTCTGCTCGCTTATTAAATGACGTCTCAAACCGAATTGTGTCCTTAACGAGCCGATCGAGGTGATGGCAAACAGCCAGATTCTTTCGCAGCGAGATCTTTTTATGCATGTCTTATTACTTGCGATTTTAACTCGTATTAAAGCAGAGAGAAGGAGAAGTACTTATCTATGTGCTTTTTTATTTTTGACATTGATCCTATTAATATGGAACAATTAAAATGGTTGTAAACTGATTAATTTGAAAGGTGAATGTAAGCCAACCTACGTACACAAATCTTTTGTTCAAGTAAGTGAATTCCAATTCCAATCCAGTTGTGTAGGAAGATTGAGCATTTGCAGACACAATCTCTGGGTCTAATTCGTAATTTTACTTATTTACTTATCTTATAGAATCTCCATTAAGAAAATTCATTTTTGCACTCTCTTTTTATCCACTTTCGCACTCTTTCTTTTTTTTTCTTTATTTACGTGAACCTTTAAAAATACCCTTACCTCCTGATTAAGGTCTTCACTCATGAAGGGCAATTTGGTAGGAGTAGCTTCATGTTAACTAGAGGCCGGGGCACATGCGATGCGTGTGCAAGTCAGATTTTCACAACATTTTTGTAAAAATACTTCCCACTTATTGTTTGATCAAATTTTTACAAATATTGTAAAAATCCAGCTTGCACACGCATCGCATGTGCCCCGGTCTCTAGTCTATTCTAATAAGCACAAAGCTACAAACTGGCTCTAACTTTTCTATGCATTCATGAAAATGAAAATGAATGGTTTTTTTTTTTTTTTTTGTAAGTTGGGAATTCATGCCTTTGTAGAAATATAGGTAAACAAAAATTGCGTTCGGGAATATGAAATTCTCTGCAACTCAATACTACGGGCAAGAGTACATTAAATGGGAGGACATTTGCAGTCGGTGATGGTTCAAAAACTTTTGAAAAATGAGTGAAATTTCAAAAACTTTTGTATTTACCCTAATTCCTGAAATGATTACATTAAATCGGAGGACATTTGCACCATGAGAATTCTTCATTTTTTTTTTCCCCTTTACGCACAGCTTTACCAACACTTCATTCTAAACCATCCTTCTATTACAAAACTTAGATTTTGGATCAGTTAGTAACGGAAGAAAAATAATGACAAATTTAAAAATAGGCAATTGGTACCGTATAAGAAAGTGAAGAGAAAAGATGGAGAAATGAGAGGATTTCAAACACACCACACAGTTGTCAGATTGTCTGGGAAGGGAAAAGATGAAGAAATGAGAGCACTTCAAATACACCACACAGTTGTCACTTTTGTAGCCTTGATCTTGATGAGTGGGCAGTCCAAACAAATTGAAGCCAAAAGCAGAAAACGCCTGTCAGTTTCTCTCTCCCAATCTTTGCTTGTATGTGAAAAAGGTACTGTGTTTTGACGAAAAAATGGAAAGAAATGAGAACAATTCAAGAAAAGAGACGTGGGCATGGCAATTGGGAGGTAGTTTTTTTTGGGGTCTTACTGTTTTACCCTTACAGTTTTTACCCATAGAAATTACAGCTTTGAGGGTATTTTTGGAAATGAAAATATATGACAAAAAAGGAAGACATCAAACTGGTGCTCTCCCTTTATATATTAGAATATATATTAGAATAGATAGATGATGACAATCAAAAGAGTGCAAGTGGATAAACATTAGGTAGTGCAAAAATCATTTCCACTCAATTTATACACAATTATGGCTCCGTTTGTTTGGGCGCAAAATATTTTTCGGTAAAATATTTTACCTATTTTTTGGTATTTGGTTGTGTAAAAAATAAGAAAAATATTTTCCATTAATTGGATGAAAATGACTTACCCTTAAATCTTTCGTAAGTTATTTTCCAAAATGAACTTGATGCATTCTACTGCAATTCTCACTGCTCAGTTTCCTCGATTGTTAATCCTAACCCACATTCAATTCCAATATTCTCCGATCTCTCTATCGTTTAAGCACCCCCTCTCTTTGAACACTATTTTGTCGATTTCTGAAAATATTTTTTAAGTGCCAACCAAACACCTTGTGGCCACATGCTCGAATATTGCAGCCATAAACACTAACCTTGTGGTCACATACTGCGGCCACATGTTCAAACCTTGTTGTCACAAACTCGAACATTGCGGCTACGTGCTCCAACCTTGAGGCCATGTTCTCAAACCTTGCAGTCACATATTTGTGGTGGGTTGATTGTGTTTGGAGAGACCCGGCACCGACAAACGACCAGCGACGCTCCAGAATGTTGAAATTTTAACTTTCATCGTACGTTTTCGAGATCTAGGAGACCTATATTGTGTCAATCCGAAGACAAGTGTTGCTCCACTACAAGAAAATCGTTCTATAATAACAGTCGAAAGCGTCGCCAAAAAAACCTAAAAACCGTTGGTAGAGACCCGTTTAGGCTATACCAACGGTTGGAGAACCGTTGCAATATATCCGTCGCTGTAGAGGTATAGCTACGGTTTTGACGAGTGTTGTTACAGATTTTTTTTTTAGTAACGGTTTATTTAGCGACGCTTATAATAGTTGCTAAAGGCCTTTTTTTTTTTTTTTTTGAAAAACCAACCACTGTGTGAGAGTAAGCCTCCACGTGGTGCTGACGTGTCACCTACATGTCACATGAAAACCGTTGCTATAATCCAATTTTTAGTAACCATTATTGGAAATCGTCACTATAGTCCAATTTTTAGTAACGGTTAATGAAAACCGTCGCTATAGTATTGTAATCTACTAACGGTCATATGAAAACCATTGCAATAGTCCTGTTCTAGTAATGTTTCGCAAAGCGTTACTATACATCATCTATACCGACGATTTTTTCAACCGTTGCAAAAAAAACTGTTCGAAGATTCTAAATTTCTTGTAGTGAGCTCACATTCCTATGTGGTTAGTGTTGTGTCCCTAGCATTATTGTTTTGGCTAATGCTAGCCTTCACTACAATAACAACAACAACAAAAAAAGAGCGAGACTGACAAAAAAGTTGTCATTGAGCTATCACTAAATTAAAGTGTGTTACTAAAAACATTTAGCGACAGTTTTTCACCTATAGTGACAACTTGTAGTGCCTCCACGACGACGCCCAATTGACGAACCCGGGTGTGATGCTACGCACAACACGAAAATGCACACCACCACTCCGGGTTCGCCAACCGACACACACCATGCCAACCGACACGTTAGGGAGGACGATACAAGTCGCAAGCCCATTCTTTTACGCCCGTCGCCCGTTAATCTCGTAAAGAAAGCCCATGCGCTTTAATTAATCTTCCCCAACAATTCACTATTAAAATAGAATTCAAAAATGTATATTCTACGTTAAATAATAAGTAGTGGTTTTCCCACTTCTTCTTTTTTTTTGATAAATGCATTCTATTTTGAATTCATAAGTGAAACTTTTATGTGTCAGTTTGCACTAAAAAACAAGAAGTAGAGTATATTTATCAAAAAAAATGGAACGTGAAAATCATTTTTTCTAAATAATTTACACTCCATATTAAATGCGCTATAAAATCTAAAACTCATGCTGTGTAATGTTAAACATTAAAAGAATTTAAAACGCATTAATACAAAAATAAGGTGCAAAAATCGTGGTGATTCTCTATGATTCTAAACTTTATTTTGTTTGGTTTATTTTTACTTTGTCAGTCTTTTCTTATTGTCTATTGTCTATTATCTTTCTTTTTTTTTTTCTTCTCTAAAATGGGTAAACTGCATAGACTTTCTTTAATGAGTTCTTGTTCCACCAAGATTCTTATTTTGTAAGTATTTATTTTCCGTTTTACAAGGTAAATCATTCGCATATAAATACATCATTTTTAATTCAAAAAATAAACACTTACGATTTAAAAAATTATTTCTCTTAGCGGAACGGGACCTATAAGTCATTACAATTTTTTGTTTTATGAAGGTGTAAGGAGTTTAAAATGAGGTTAATTTGGTTGCATTGCATGCAAGACGTTTGTCAACCACAACATAAATTAATGTACTTTTGCCACGTCCTACCCATTGAAAATTTTTAGGAAAAGAAAAAAAACGAGCTCATTATATTTATTTATTGGCAAGAGAAGAGAAGATTACTGAAAAATATTGACAATTACTCCCACTAAGCTCAAAATCATTTGGTAAGTGATCACTCAGCAACATTCATGAGGACCTCTTTTTTTCATTTTTCTTTGTTGGCCGTATAAGTCTATAAATAGGAGCATTAGCCCATGCTCAAAACCTCCCACCACTCCACCCCCTCCTTGGCTCCTTCTTCCTCCTCCATCCAATAAATTTACTGAGGAGAGAGAGAGAGAGAGAGAGAGAGAGAGAGAGAGAGAGAGAGAGAGAAGTTTTATGGGTAGTAAGCCGCAGCAGTTTTTGCACTCGTCCTCTCTCACAGCCATCTACCAAGGGAAAACGCCCTGTCTCGGCTACTGCTCTCTTTCTTCATCATCATCTTCTCCGTTTCACCATTAGTTTAATTTCTATTTACCAGAATTATTCTCTAGATAGAAAGTGCAGGTTCCCAAAACCCAAAACCCAAATCACACCATTATTGAAATATCATTCTTTTTCATCAAGGAGCAGAAAAAGGAATTTCCATGGGTCTCCTTTGTGACATGATTCTGAGCCTTGCGATACTGATCTTCTTTTCCAGAGGTAACATCACTTCCTGAATTCAACTGCTACTAGAATCTGTGGATGAAAAAAGATGGAAAATAGTAAGGAATCGTGAGAAAATGAAAAGATATACAGTAGTAAATTTCATTAGATCATTTTAGCTTTAGCCGTTGTTACCCATGCAAGATGGTGAATTGTGGTGAGGAACTTCAAGCCTTTCAACTCGAAAGAGTTGGCTTGGTAGCTCGTCTTTTCTCTTCTCAGCTTAACTCATAGGACCCTCGATCCCACTTCACCCATGATCAAGGATGTGAAAATGGTGATTTGGAATAGCGGCAGAAAGTAATCCGAGGTGCGGGTAAGCATGTGGAAATGGTGATAGGATCGAATATTCGCGACTTCACCCATGAGCATGTGAAAACGATGATTGGAATAGCGGTAGAAAATAGTTCATAAGTGTGCGTAAACATGTGAAAATGATGATACGAATAGCGGTAGAAATTAGTGTGATGTGCGCGTAAACTAGTACGAAACATCTCAACCACAACAATAAAAAAAAACCTTGCGGGCTTCTTCCCCACCCCCAACCCGATTGAAGGGACTGTTTTCTATTTTGCTGTTCTTTTAAATTCACATCTACATCTCTCATGCTTTAGTGGCTGAACTAGGCCACTAGCTGTTGTTCCAGTGATCCATTAATTAGCCAATTGCTCATTATTGTTAATGAGACCATAATTATAATAATGACTCTACCCGCGGGGTTGGTATGGTGATCTTACATTTAGTGTCCGTTTAATTAGCGACATAATGATAAAAAGTGCAAAAAAAACAAGGGTAAAAATACTAGTACTTTTTTTTTTTTGATCGGCAAATTTTTTTTTAAATTAATCTCTGCAAAATTACGAAGATTAAAAGGACAATGACAGAAAAGAAATTAAAATTACTTAATCTCCAACACTACCTGAGACCCAATCGCTGGTCTGAGACCAACCAAAGCTCTAAACACCTAAACCCGACTGCCCAAACTACCACCCTGTCGGAAACCACCAACAATTGGGAATTGAAACGCCACCACTGTCGTGCAGACCGCCATGAATTGGTCGTATGTCGCTGATACCAAAAACGCCCCGAACCAGCTACAAACGCCTCACATCCAACCAACACCACCACTGAATGAGACACCAGCACTGCTCCAAAGCCCCACCACCGCTATGAACAATCTGCGCCACACCTGCTACCACCAAAAATCCCCCATGTTGCCCTCCAAAATTTCCCCATGCTACTGCCAAAAACGCCTCCTATGATCCAAACCCCAACACCACCAACTGCCATCAGACCCCACCTGCAAAAAAGAAAAATCCCTAACCCTAAGCAACCACCCCCACAACCCAGCCCCCATCAAAACACCGCCTCCCCAGACAGCCACTGAAAGCTGCAACCCCACACAAACTTCGGCCATCACCGCTACCCAGAGCCACCGTCCAAAAGCCCAGCTCCACAGACCCCCATCATCAGTAGCCACCATTGCCGATCTAAGTCTAAACCAGAAAAAGCAACGCATGCTCGCTCCCAACCACCAATCAACTAGAGCGCCAAGTACTTTTTTGATGCTCACTAAGCAAGAATGTCCCAAAAAGTAATAGAAAACAAACTTTTCCGTACAACCCTCTGAAGATATAGAAATTGCCTTCCTTTTTCACTCAAAAAGTGTAGGAAAATTTCATTTTCTATGAGAATCAATAATAATTACTCACTTCCTTATTTTTCTAGTTAAACTTTCATCCTAATTAAAATGCGGAAAAAAAAAAATTTCCTTTTCTTTTCTTTTCTTTTACTTCACTTTCTCTCATTTTCACCTTCCATTATATTTTTCTTGCTAATCAAATGGACCCTTCGGGTTTTTTCCTCTCCTAAGGTTTCAAGTTTGATTTTCAAATTTTCATTGTCAGTTACTTTTGGGATCACTCCACCCTCACGAGGTGGAAAATAGCTATGGGAAAGGTTGTAGGCATTAGTAGATAAAACGTAAGTTTGTCCGAGACACCTTGAATTACCAAACAAATTACTAATAATGATTTATCCGTGTATCTCTGTGTTGGTGTTTGTAACAGGTGTTTCAGGTGCAACTTTTACATTTGTGAACAAGTGTGACTTCACCGTATGGCCCGGAATTCTCGGTACCCCAGCACTAGACACCACAGGATTTGAACTAACCAAGGGCAGCTCGCAATCCTATCAAGCTCCAACTGGCTGGTCGGGTCGGTTCTGGGGCAGAACCGGCTGCAAGTTTGACGGGTCGGGTCGCGGGTCGTGCGCCACTGCAGACTGCAGTTCCGGCCAAGTCGAGTGCAATGGCGCCGGAGCCACCCCACCGGCGACCCTCGCCGAGTTCACTCTCGGGTCGGGTACCATGGATTTCTATGACGTCAGCCTCGTCGACGGGTATAATTTGCCCATGATTGTTGAGGTGAGTGGCGGGTCGGGTGTGTGTGCGCCCACAGGTTGTGACGTGGACTTGAATCGGAACTGCCCGACAGAGCTCCGGGCGGCAGACGGCGATGCGTGCAGGAGTGCTTGTGAGGCATTTGGGACTCCGGAGTATTGTTGCAGCGGCGCGTACAATTCACCTACGGCGTGTACACCGTCGGTGTATTCGCAGATGTTTAAGTCAGCATGTCCGAGGTCGTATAGCTACGCTTACGATGATGCCACGAGTACATTTACGTGTATGGCTGCTGATTATACTATCACATTCTGTCCATCCGTTTCAAGGTAAGTTTTTTTAGCCGTATACAACTCTACCTCATTATGGTCTCTTAGTAATAATCATCTCCTAGTAATAGTTGAGGTGTGTGTTAGTTTGCTCGGATACCTGGTTATAAAAAAAAATCTCTAGTACTTAAACTATTTTGATTTTGTGCATGTGTTAGGGTATTATGCCTTCATATACTCATCTCATAATTTAGTAACACATGGGCCCCAAATTCTCTCTATCACACATTTATGTGGGCTCCACACACTTTATGGTTGGGGCCACACAAATATGTGATGAAGGAAGAGTGTGGAGCACCATGTGGTGGTGTCCCAGGGTATTCAAAAAAATTTCCAATTATGACACCTTCATAAATGTCATAGTTTAAGGACCAAATTTGAGATATCGAAGCTTTAAGATTGAAGTACAATTAGGGTAAAACTATAGGGACTAAAGTGTAGTTTACCCTAAAATTTTATTGCTCCATAAAAAAACTAGTCATTTTGATTTTGGCCAATTTGTTTGGTGATTGCAGCAAAAAAGCATCAAAAGACTCGGCAAAATCAACGCCTACAACATTGTTGTCAAACGGGACACCATCGTGGTTAGCAAATTTGGCCACCGGAGACTCGACCAAAAAACTACCACATTGTGCTTTTCTTCTATTTGCATTAATTCTCACCACTATTTCAATCTCTCTCTCATTCCTACAACAATTGTAGCCTCTCTCACTTTCCCTGACGCAAAAAATGCGAAGCCCGACAATCTATTTAGCGTCGCCCTCCCATTGAAACCCACAAACAATTCTCACAAGCCAAATCTTTACTAAAGATATCATATCCAACTTGCCCAACAGAACAAAACAAAAACAGCTACAACGGAGTTTTTGGTATTTGCTACAGAAGATCCGATACAACTTGCCCAACAAAACAGAACAAAAACAGCTAGCTACGGGGGAGATTTTGGTATTTGCTGAAAGTTACGAAAGCTGACAAAAATCCAAGTTGTAAAGCCATGTTCAATGTTTATATGGTCCAATTATTATCCGTAAATAGAGGTGTTTGTTTTATAGAATTGGAGTACATGGCTTTATCTTTCACATTACAAAAGGGGGTTGAAGTAAACAAAATACTGAATACCCATGTGGTGCTGTACGAATATGGCATCAAAACTACACATCTTAAAAGTATGCAGCAGTTACTTCTAACAAATGTCCTCGTCGGCCAAGAGGCTTTTGTCCTAACGACATCAATAATGCACTAAGGAACCAGGCGAAAGAAGATCAGGAGTACTTTTCTTTCAATATACTAATCTAACTATTCTAAAAATACTGATTTTCGCGAATCCAAAAAAAAACTTGTGTCCTCGTCAAAAGTATGATTTGAATGATGTGATTAACGAGAACAAAATTAAGCTGTAGAGAAAGAAACATCTTTGTGGCGTTATATTCTTGGCCAATAAGCTTTCACCTAGACTTTCTGATAAGCTTTAAAAAAAGGGAAAAGTGAATGCTTTTGAAGGTGAATCTTGGTGGGAGACGATGCCCACTTTGAGGGAATCTCGAGCTCTGCAGTTTGTCTGCAATGGAAAGAAGAAGTAATGCAAAAAGTAGAATAACAAGGTGGTTAAAGCAGTTGAAGAAGTTCACATGCTAGTACTACGAACCAAACAGAACTGATCAACTTTAGCTCTTCTTGTGCCTGAATGGATCGGTCTTTTGAGCAGAACCGAACTGAACCAAACAGAACAGATCAATTCCAGTTCTTCTCAAAACCACAAATGAATCAATCTTCAATTGGAACCAAACCAAACAAAACCAATCTAAAGAATACCCACTTCGCAACAGTACTGTTTTGAACTAAAACTATTTCACAAATTTTAATCTCAAATATACAGACAGAAGAAGAGATTCAAAAGAAGAAAGCTGCTCAAAGAGGCCAGGAACAGAGATATCATCAGACCATATTTATTTTCAGATTCCAGAAAACCAGTTGTAAACAGAGCCTGTATAGTCAAAAAGAGAACTCCATTAGTTTTATGTGCAGATTTTCGACTTATGTGAACATGCTTTGCTTATAGTACAAGGTTACATGGTTAGAACTTAGAAGCGTTGCCTCCATGCTTGTCTAAAGTCATTTTCCCACCGGAATGATCACATATACGTGTCTAATACGTAATCAGTTTTGCTAACCTCCGTCCACTAGGCGGAGGATAATATGCACATAATTTCAAATAAATTTGGATATCAATGCATATCTCAAAGTTATTAATACATTTTCACAAATATCAATACATCTTTTTCGAATATCAGTGCACCTTTTACCTATTATTCTACACCATTTTTACCTAATATCCTACACCATTTGGGCGAAAGTTAAAATAATCCATAGGCAATAATTGATCATCATTTCACACTTGGACCATTTTGCACATTTCTATTATAGATAAGCACTAGATCGAAACCACAATAGCCTCATAACTCTCTCTCTCCCGCAATTTGAATAGGCTCATATACACAACGTCGGGAAATAATATCCCGAGTAAGAGATTCAATTAACCGAGATTCAGAACCTCAAAAGCAGCCCATATCTGTCTATAATTTCATAGCGGTTAACCCTCCCTATAATTTGTGGGATAAGTCCTTCTTAATCGAGTCCTAAGAAGAGGTGGTTATTATCAACTCCTTTGGGGTTGGCTAACCAATAAGGAGCTTTGCTCCGGGCTTCCTCAATTCGGCAGTGGAATTGGGCTTTCGGAATTAGTTGAGGTGCGCATAAGCTGGTTCGGGCACCTGAATTATGAAAAAGGAGGTGCTATTATCAGAAATAATGGACATAAGATAAGTCATTGTGGTGGGGACTTGAGGCATATTTGCTGTAAAGTTGACACTACACGTGGCGGTTGGAACAATTCTGATTTGGCAATAATACAAGTAGTTGTGTACAGGGAACTGCAGACAAAAAAATGCTATTATGAAGGGAAATAAAGCTCAAGAAGCCAAAACCGAATGACACATATCAACTCCCAATTAAGACTTGTAAGGTGAGAGCATATTCTAGTTTAGGCCATTATGGGTTTTTTATTCTTTAACCAATTTGTGAAAGGAAATGGGAGACGACCATCCTAGAAATAAGGGAGAATCAAACCATCTTTTTCCTTGAGGAGATAAGACACCTGCCCCCATTTTTGGTGGTGCTCAGCATTTCAACTTTTCAAGACACGCCCAAATGAGAAAGCTATGCACTTGGACCAATGCAAAAATCGAGCCAATCACGAGCTCGATTAGAATGGCATTTTCTTTTTACTATGTTACCTTGACTTGGATGCGATTGTCAAGTGTGAGTATGTGTCACAGCATCGCATTCGTCTTATTCTTCTGTCAAAGACTCAGGGACATGGCAATATAGGTGTCCCGTTTGATTTATTCTTGTTGGAAAATGGAATTATTTTGGAGTTTTTTGAAATTTTGACACAAAAATCAAAGTAGAACCCCACTATGCGTGAAGTGGAGGTGGGTTTAGATACTATTAAGTGAGGGGTTTAAACCGATAAAAGAATGAACAAATTTCATTGAGGAATAAATGAGAATGTTGAAAGTATAAATAATAAAGTTGTCCATCTCTTTAACAGCTGGTTAACAATCTAATAGAGAAGTTATCTCTCAAAGTTGGTGTGTTTGGAATGGGGGAAAGTTTGTTTTCACACTTCACCCCACGTTGCTCAAAGTTGTGTACTTTGATGAGGAGTGTTGCCTAAAGGGTTGAAAGAATGAACACTTTGGGGGAAGGGAGTTCGGACGCTACGTGGGCTTTGGGCTTCAACCCACCAACTATATGCGCGCTGTCGCCCGCCAGCCCAAATTGGACTTGGGCCTAAGGCCTAGGTTGCCTTATTTTACGCCCCAGAACCGTATTTGGTTTGGACTTGAGTTTTGTGTTGTTGGCCTCCAGAATATTCTGGAATTATAAGAAGTTGGAAAGTACAGACTTACGGTTTGTCTGAGACCGACCTTCCATCGTCCATGTCGGGGTTTTTTTATGAGCAAAGAAAGGTTTCCATAGCTTCCATGTCGTTTAGTCGGAAGAGTTACGAGTCCAGAAAATGTCCCATGTTTTCCAATCAAGTGCTGTGGTGATGGCATCAGTTCTTGGGCAGAATTGATATTTTGCGAATGGCTATAAGTTGCCTCTGATTCCATAATTCTTACGACTCTTACATTTCTGTTCTGTTATATTCCTTTTGCTCCAGCGGGAAAGAGTACACCACAGTTCTGTTCGCCGGAACAGGTGGGTCGTTGTTCCGAGTGTTGAGCACTGTTTTTCTAGAACCAACCACTGGGGAGGCAGTGCCAAAATTTGACCCAAAAAAATAAAAACACCCTTTTTGGTGCCAAATTTTGACTTGCTCTGAGGTCTCATGTCGAAACCTCTCTTCCTTTGGGGCAAGTATGAAGTCCATATGGAGCTTTGCCCCAACTATAATTGGGTTCCCTGCAAGTGGACAGTAGGAATGAGCTCCAGAATTAGTCAAGCTGCGTATAAACTGATCTAAATACATGAGTTATCACAAAATGGTGGATCAATTTAAAGGAGCATTTGAGCGTTTATGGCATTGAGTTGACCATGATCACATTCCTGTATCCGTTAGGGTTTGCAAGTTACAAAACGATGAGAGTGTTTTGAAAAGGAAACTGTTTGGCAGTTATTCACATTGAATATGAGAAGATATCCTACGATCGTCCTTCCTATTGCATTGACAATATCACAATGATTAGAAAGATATACTTCCTAGTACACAAAACTTCCATACATGTCCCTTCGGGGACATCCGATAAAATAGGAACGAAAACGTGTATTTTGACATAGTATCGGGAATATCGAAGATATAACTTCACCAAACTGGCAATTCTTTCCATGAAAAAGTACTCTAAAATTTCTGGTTGAGTATGCAACATTGAAGAATTGAGAGAGATTTGCATAATAAAAGCTCACAACATGCTAAAAAAGGAAAAAGAAGAAACATATCCACGAAGTTTAGGATTGCTCACAACGGGGAGGGAGAATTAATGTTTTCCTTTTGAAGGGAAACCCTAGCTAGCTCTATATAACCAGAAAAGACCCCACAAGAACATACAGAAGATTCATAGATATAACACACTCCATTATCAATTATGTCATCTCCTCCTCTAGGAAAGAAGTTTCAGTGCCATAACAAGGTGTCCAAGAGCTTTGCAAAGTTCACCAGAGCCGTCAAGAAAACCCCTCGTCGCATTGCCGATTTGCTCGGCTCGACTCGCTCTCCCTCCCATAACAAAAGTTTTCCAAACATTACATATGCCTCCGTAAACAGTCTGTACGAGTGTCCGTGCAATTACCACCTCCGCCAACGCAAGAAACTCGAAAGAAGGCTAGCAAATATTGAAGGGGAGGGAAAAGGAGATGCCATGGTTAAACCTGAATCATATGGTGTGGTTTCTGATCATGACATTGAGTCCGAGTCTGAGAATGGAAGTGTGGGCGACATTGAGATGCCTGCAGTTGAACGAAGAATGGATAAGAGCGGAAAGGAATGCTTAAGTACGTTTGAAGTGAACGAGAGAGCAGAGCGATTCATCGAATCTTTCAGGGAACATCAGAAGCATCAGAGATCTGTTCATGACTACTAATGATAGGTTGAGTCGTAGAGCATGAAATGTATCCAAAGATCTGGTTGAAAGATATGAACTAAACAAGCCAAACTATTAGTATTATGCAAAAATTCTATGTAGAAATTACCGGAATTACATCCATCGTTCATCTCCTCTTCTCACATTTATGTTTGCAGGATTTGGTATGCTTCTCTGCTAGTTTCCGATCTCTCTTTTTTCAGTATTTCTCCCATGATAACATCCTTCCATATTAGATTAACAGTTTCTATTCAAACAACTGTTCAAGTAGGTTCTGTACATTGCGTGCTCAATGGAATTTCATACTTCACAGAACTTTAGCACTTTCACAATCAACACAACAGAACGACCTCGTTACAAATTGCATGTCACTACTTCTCTTGGCGAAAAAGCTATCACAAAATTACAGAAGATTGTACTGGTCCGTAATAGTCGTAATCAATCAAAACCCATACAGAAAACTATCTGCTCATCTACTTGAGATAAACGACACTACGCATGCTTTGCTGCTGCCTGAGAAATCCTTGTACATGGTCCAATATTACCTGATGTAAAAGCGGATGAGATCCGGATGGGAATTCAGTACGTCTTGAATGCCGAAGCATCTTGACAAATGGCAGTAATACCCTGTGAGGAATACAAGTCCAGAAAGCAGTGAACTGTATTGTGTTTTCGTTTGACGTCCTATCAACCCAAAATTGCAACCAACAACCAGCCCTTTCATATATTAGATATAACAGATTTCACCAAATGCCTTTCAAGCATTGCATCAAATATTTGCTTTGCTTACACATAGATGGTTCTAACTTCTAAGAGAGGAGAAGGGAGAGAAAGGTTAAAAAAGCAAGGATCATGTGTGCCTTTTCAATTAGAGCATCTCCAGCAGACCACTTAAACATCAACTATCAAAAAGAGAGAGAGAGAGAGAGAGAGAGAGAGAGAAGGTCATGCAATGTTTAAAGCGCTCCAACAGACCCTTCAAACACTAACTCATTTTTGAAATTATTTTTCCCTCTCTTCAAATTCCACATGAGTAGAGCATTCCTCAAACACCAAAACCTAATACAAGAGGTGATTTGGTATTTGAAGAATCTGTTGAAGTACATAATGAAGATAGCAAAATACAAAAAAAAAAAAAAGGCAGCAAAGTACACTTTTGACAACAAAATTTGAAGAGTCTGCTGGAGTGCACCATAAAAACTCATTCTTTAATTGCAAAGTGAGGTACCAAAGTACACTTTCGACGAAAATATTGAGGTATCTGCTAAAGATGCTCTTATAAGATTAAAATGTGCGAAAGAATGTTTACATCAAATCAGATTGATCAAACGTTCATGTAGAATATATTGTTTATTGGCAATAAGCTTGGGTCATAAATCAATACCAACCTAAACTAAATGGCCAATTTTTTAAACTTTGCCACAAAAAGGCCACTAGTTCTGGAAGTCATGGGATCAAATCGCAGGGTCTTTGGTATCCGTCCACTTCTGCAAGGCCAATTTTTGGCTGCATCAATCTCCAATAACTCTGCCAAAAGATAGAGACATTCAAAAATGCAAATTAAACTGAATGCACATATGAATATCCATTTCTAGAAGCGAAATCAAGCATGCCAAGTTACTTAATCCCCAACAGAGGGCCTCTTAGAAGCATGAGATTGTTTCCACCTGACTAATTTAAGGACCCTCCAACCACTTCAATCAAAAGGAAAGCTCAGGGTTGGGTTGGATCAAACTGTTCATTATTGAATGTTTTGGCGGAGGGAAGAACCTAAAGGTCATGAGCAGACACTATCGAAGTTGCAACAATTTACGCAATGCATGAGTTTCACTTATCCATTCTTTTGGCGAAGTCCTTTGAAACCTGATTAATACCAGCAATCTTAGGCAAATCAACAACCAAGAAAAACAAAAGGGTTTTCTGGAAGTTTTTCTAGACCTATCATACTGTAAGAATTCTACCAATTGCCCAACCAGAGTTTGTTTCAACCTTTAACTATGTTGTAGAATCAAACAAGAATTCTTCTACAGGCGGATGTCAGGCTTAAATCAATTATTATTTCCAAAAAACAAACGAAGTCAAGAAAAGCCTTTCTGGTAGATTTAGATGCACAGGGACCCTTACCAGCAGAAGCATTTTGAAGAAGAAACTGCTCTACTACATCTTCATTCTGAGCAACTGTTAAACTATTCCACCAAAAGGGAAAAACAAGTCAAAACACATGCCAGTTTTCTTAACGATGAAGGAAAAAACAAAAGAAATGTAAGAAGATAAACAAATAACAGAAAGAAAAGGATACAGAAAACAAATGCAGCACGTACACACCTGCAAGTGCTATAGACTAGAGATCCCCCAATTTTGAGCAATCTAAAACCATTGGTTAGAAGCTGTAACTGCAGCATTAGGACAAAAATTATTGGTGATACAGAAAGTTATAAAGAAGAAAAACAAAAGAGGATGCAAGCCAAAAGCCAAAGGGGAACAGAGTAAAGGTAAGCAATGCAACAAAGTCTCCTTAAAATCAGAAAGAGCAACTGTGATGTGTCTGAACCGTTACAGAAGGTACAGACTAGCATCTGTTGAGAGCAGTTAATTATAAATAATAAATATAAGAGAAACCTACACAGTTTTTCCTTTTGTACGACTTCTAAAAAAGAAAAAGGAAAAAAGCAAAGAATCAAAAGAAAGAACTTAATCTTTTACTGAACATAAACAAAACCTGCACTAATCGGGGGCTTTCAAAGCCACTCCATACAATATACAGGCTTAAAACAACAATTGTCCCAGAATCCCAATCAGATTTACATATTGATGAGCTTGCATGTGGGCTTGAGTTCCTTTAAATGCTCATGTTGAGATTAATAGTTCCTAACATCATAAAGGCTGTTTCACTCTTTGGTACCTATCAGTGCCTTTAATGGTAGTCTCAGTAGAAGCTGCACTTTTGATTAGACAAGATACCAAAACTTAGCTAAAATGTAATAAAAAGAAGAACTAACTACCTGAAGGACAGTCAAATTATCAGTTCTTTCCGCATTCAATACACGACGTTGGAGAGTTTTCCAGCCCCAATATTCAAATT
The DNA here is from genome assembly GCA_019656275.1 of Rhododendron kiyosumense. Taxonomy (NCBI): domain Eukaryota; kingdom Viridiplantae; phylum Streptophyta; class Magnoliopsida; order Ericales; family Ericaceae; genus Rhododendron; species Rhododendron kiyosumense. Next base: position 272,822 of record BPLS01000671.1, read on the forward strand.
TCTGGATGTGTTTAATTGACCCATCATGCGTGCACTCTGCATCCACGAGGACCTAAATTAAGTTCCAGGAGTTGTTAGTTTCTGACCAAATGAAGATGCTGAAAACAAAACACGAGCAATATCCCAAAAGAGAACACCAAGAAAACATGCCGAACATGTTATAATTATGTTTCTTACTGAAGTTCATAAGCAGCAAGTGAAATTGTAGAAGAAAGAACAAGAACTCAAAAATAAATGAAGGCAAAATATATTACCTTGTCATAGCCACAGCGCAAAACATCATTACCATGGAAAGTTTGATATATTTCACTCCTAGTGAGACCGACCACTCCAGAATTCTTCCCATAATATATAAGCTCTGGATCTTGAGTCGACGAGGCTAACTGTGAAGCTACAGTTACTCTTGCTTTAGCCGCCTTTTTCTTGTCTTTCCACGGTCTCCTAGATGTCCACTCCTTGTATAAGTTCACCGTTTCATCCAAAGGATATTCACCTGTTTAGTAGAAAGAATAATGATGCATAATAGGGAGATGATGAGTTAACCAAATGAAGTATATCAAAGAATCAAACTTTTTTTTTTTTTTTTTGCCAAGTGGTATACATCAGCAGGTGTTAGGGGATAGTTAGTAAGTTAGTCCACAGGGGGTCCAAAGGTTGTCCATAGCCCTGAACGACAAACGCCTCTGATGGTGCTTGATAGGTGCGTAAATATGCCTATTTACGCCCCCTAACTTGTGCTTGTTGTGTCCAGTTAGTGCGCTATTTGGGATTTGATACTTGTTAATTGTGTTTCAGGACTCTTTGAGCCGATGGATAACATTTGGAGTTAAAGCGCAAAATCGGATTTTATTTCGTGTCAAAACAAAGTCGGTCGCTAAATTAATTAAAGCTCGAAGCAGCAACGATGAGTATATGATGTGCAATGGTCTTATTTGGGTCAAAACCCATTGTGACCCAATCACGATTGACTGGAAATTGGACCATAAAACCCACTGTGCTTAAACGTGGCTGGAGGAATTGGTCATGGCAATTGGGCCCACCAATTACAAGAAGAAATTTCGGCACTTAACAGGAGAAAAAGGAATGCCCACTAATGTTTTGTTTTTCGGAAAAACATAAACAAGGGAATTAGGAACCGACTACGGGGCTACTATATAATAAAGGAGAAAAAGGGTTTTGGAGACATCTGATTCCCACAAAACTAAAAACGGTGGCTGCCATCATCATCTTTTTCTCCCACGCATAAACCGAGAACGAGGGGGCTGCCATCAGATTCTTTTTCCCACTGCAAGAAGAGAACGGGGGCTGCGATCAGAAAACTGGTTTCACGCACGAGCAAAGAGCTACGGCAACTCGACTCAGATCAGGACCGAACCAGTCAGCAGCTTTGGGTTTATTCTTTTGCTTTTCATTCAAAAGCTTTAAGTTACCAATGGAGCTTTATTCTTGCATGTTTATTTGTTCTCACTCCATGAGTGGCTAAACTATTTGGCTAGGGTAACGAGGAGGTCTCTCCAAGTAGCGTACTTGTTTGATTCTTAGGGTTTTATATTCGATTTGATTGTATGACTTGGTCGATTCATAACTTTTTATGAGAGTCTATATTTTTTCTGATATTCGAATGTGTTTGTATTCATGATTTCAAGCACTGTCATACAATGATTTTGAATGTTTCGAGATAGGCTTTGAGATAGACTATACGACGTGAGACGGGTCGTGCCGTGGTTAAATCCAATGAGACGATCCGTGCCGTGTTGAGATAGCCTATACGGAGTACAAATCTTGATTATATTTTTGGGGATTATCGATAGGAATTGCTACCCTATGGTGATCTGGTTGAATGTTGAATGTGAACCCTAGGTTTCGAAATAATTATGTTACAAGGGGAGACTGAATCGGAAACCCTAGTCCTTTCTCTCATTTGTTTCAAAATCAATAATTGCTTTCTAGTTTAATTTTAGTTTAATCAAATCCAAATCCAAATCCAACTTCTCTTTACTTTCCGAATTAAATTAGAAATTAATTGAAACTATTGCAACTCAGCTTTTTACTCTCCGTGGACGATCTCGGACTTAACTGCTATTCTTCGGGATAATTGTTAATTCCCTGTTTTATAAATTATATTTTTGGTACGAAAACGACAGACCAGTGCTCGAACCCTGGCCCCCCCACAAGGGAAGGACCAGCAAATCTCAAACATTAAACATCAGAAAATCCAAAATTAAACATCTATAGATATGTATACCTGAGTTGGAACCTGAAAAGACCCTGATCGGAAGTAGGGAAAATAATGTTCCATCGGCAACAAAGAGACGACAACGATCACCAAGACTGTATTTCAGCACCATAGTTCTACAAGCCGCTAAGCGATGTCTTGCAACATCAATGCCAGTCACAGAACCAGAACTGCCAAGAAGGTCCAATATCATACAAAGTTTAGCACCTGACCATGCAATACACATAAGAAGTAAAATTAGGCAACTTTTGCCAAAAAGTAATGACACAGAACATTTGAGTCGCATATACTATATGAAGATGCTCCCACAACTGATTCGGTTATTGATAAGCACTCTCATGATGGTTTTATCAAATGTTCATGACCAAGAAGGAAGTATACTAAACCAAATTAATCCTAGGTTAATTTACAATAGCTAAAATCATGAGGATAACCAAACTGTAACTCAAGCAGGCAAGCTATCTTTGGCAAAGCTTGAAAAGTTCCTGGCAGACTGACAAATAGACAAACAAGGGAAGTTCCATCCAAGGGTCCTGCATGACCCACACATACTAAAAACCCCATTGCACCTCTGCCAACAGATCATGCAACTAAATTAAATAATGCTAAACAAACTTTTACTTCCTTCCAATTCTAGACAAGTTCATTCAACCTACTTTCTATGCAAGAAAATCCAATTTGGATTTTGAAATGCACGGTAATCCAACTATCTTGTGCATTGCAGCATTATTCTAAGTTGATTTGGGTTACTAGCAGAATCTTCAGTCTTTGGCTAACCTTTTTTTTTTTTTTTTAGAAGTTTCTTTCATTAAGGAACTAATCCAAAGAATCCAGGGAATGGCCTTGAAATACAACCACCAACAGAAGAACCAATCCTATCTAAACAAAGGAAAGGTGAAGCAGTTGAGTTACCTAGACACTATAATTTTTGTTTCTTGCTTTTCACACATTAATTTCTAGAATGTGAACCCCTAGTTTATATTAATTTAAAATTGGCCCTTTCAATCAATCAATAAACAAAATGCATGTTTTAAAAATTAAATGAATTGGCCATTGATCTAATTACACAGCAGACTTACCTGGAGCAACACAGAGATCAAGGACGTGATCTCCCAAGGAGATATTCAAAGCTGAAACAGCAGCTCCGGATGCCGCATCAATCCCATAAATCTGATTGACAAAAGCAGAGGAAATTGAAGGACACTTATTCAGACTAAAAAGCCAAGTAACTGGAAACTCAAAGAAATATAAGTCCACAATATAGTCATGTAGCTTGCCCTAGAAGAAGCCTATGAAAAGTTTGTTTACACAGATTCGAGGTCAACTACAATTTGTAGGTATAAACTATAAACTGCAAATCCTTCTCTTTAGAGTTCAGCCTTAGAGTTCAGCCGCCACAGGGAAATTCAACCCTAGTGAAGCAGCCACAGCGATGAAGAAAAGATGAATGAAATTGATCATTCGGCATACAAAAAGCTTACATAGATTAAGGAAAATACCAACATGCCCAATGGGTTGTGCGAAATGGAGAGAAAAGAAAGTTGTGCTTTCATACCCACATAGGCTAATAAAGACTATCACTTTTTTCTTTTTTTTCTTAATATCTCTTTTAGTTAAAGAATTCTCCTTTCTTTCTTTTTCTCACTCTTTCTCACCATCCCAAGGGGCTGTGAGAATGAATGAGCTAGAACCAGCAACATATATCGCAGAGAAAGATGTTTATTATACAGCTGTCACAAAAAATGCATTTTATGGACCATTATGAATTACCATTCAAGTGCCATTCAAAAAAAAAATTTGAATTACCATTCAAGTAAACTAAGAAGGGTCACGTTAATTTTTTTATCCAGATTTCCGAGCATAATATGAACTGCACTGAAAAAACAAACTACAATCAATCATGAACAGAAAAATCTTACCTTCCCTTGTTGATATGCCTTCGAGTTAGCAATCTGAACATGAGGTGAAAGAGAATAGAAACTGGGCAACCAATCCACTTTCTCAAGCTTGCATCCTACCTCAACTTTAATCTCTTCAACATCCCCTTCACAACCCGGTTTCAACCTTTTTCCAGAAAAGAAACACACCCATCTCAAAAACCCTTTTTCTATCCAATTTCAATTACCCATTTTAGCAGCATGAATTAGCCGTTGAGATTGATATCTTTAATATACACTTTTTTTAAAACCTTTTTCCAGAACAAAAGGCAAACCCATATCAAACCCTTTTGCTATCGAATTATCGATTACCCAATTGACCAGCACGAAGTTAACTAGTTGAAACTGATATAAAAGCTTCGGTTTTTCAAATACATGTATGTACCTTACATAACGAGGGGTGGGATCACTGTTTGTATACACTGAAGGGTCCAGCCCATTCTCGTTGAGAAAATCGAGGAATGCATCCGGTAAGGGTAAATTAGAGGGCGATTCGACCTCCATGATTCGCCGTCGTGGCGGGGTCAACCAAGTGCGACGGATGGTGGCGGCGGGATAAGCCTTTAACCCCCTTAAAACGGTCTGAGACGCGAACACGGCGAAGTGTTAAGATGGAGTTTTCCGTAAAGTCGCGTACAGTAACCACGGTTCCTACCACGGTAATCGTCTTCAAAACCACGCTTTTTGCTTAATTATCACAGGTATATACAACTAAAACAAAAATGTTATGACAGCCATCTAAACACAACATCAAACGGATGTGGTTGGTGTTGTGTTTAGATTATTATGTATGTAGCACTTTTGCAACTAAAATCACCACAAATGCTAGATGCATAACTTCGAATGCAACTGTGGCCGAAACTCTTGAATGCACATGGGCCATGCTGTATTCAGAGTTGTGTAAAAAAGTTGTTTCTAAAGTATTAATCGAATTTGCTTAATTCTCTTCTATCAAAATGGGGCAAGTTAGCAAACACGTTTGTACCTAAAATATAACATAATTATGTGTAAATACAATTCAAACAAACTCTTAAACAACAGAAGAAAAAAAATGTTTATTTTTCTCTGGTTCACAAAAACGGTTTATTTTTAAAGAGATCTTGCTCGCGAGAAGAATCCAAATCATGAAAGGGTTTGTTTTTTAATCATGTAAAGTCTTTAACGTAACACCCCGATTTTTGGGTCGCAATAATTGGGCAACTTAATATCCAACCTTTGCACCTGGATAAGAAATCAAATTTTAAGTTGCTGCTTTGGGTTTCTGGTCTATTAGCTCTCACTTGCTACTATCTCAAAAATGTTCACTCCACCCAAATGCTAATCAAAGAAGTGCAATTGATCGACTAAATTACGAATAGGATGGAGAATGATTTTCTTGCGAGTTATACGTTCAATTACATTGAGAAGGCATTAATTGTTGGGCACTTTAATATCAATTTCATTACAAATACATTTTACATTATGAAAGAGCGTTGAGTGCAGTTTTAAGTTCTTACTCTTGTACAGAGACGGAACGCTAGTTTCCAAATTTTGCTTTTAAAATTAATGGATGCACTATACTGTATGCATGTAATTAGTTATGGTCATATATTTATAGTCATATAGGTTGATCGAAACTATATATATCATAATTTTGTTAATAATATTGTGGCAATTTGTATTGGCTCAATTAATGTTCCCTTTCCTATGTTTTAAACCTTGAAATATTCACCCAACCCAAATTCGAATCCTGCATTCGTCCCCGGCCATTATTTAAACATGAATCCATCTCGGCGTCCTATGGTCTTGAAAGCCAGAGGCTCGGCTGCGATACATATTGAAGCAGTCATTGAGGAAGTACACCGGCTTCTCAAGGCCCGACCAATCGAAGGAGTCCAACACCCCACTTGAGTAATGGAAAATGAAGAGTGTGTGAACTACGCTAATTTAAACGTCTGTCAATCTTCTAAGTTGGTGGACGCCACAGCTGGACATGCATGGCCTAAACCGAGAGAAAACGGCCTTCATCGGGGCCGGCACTAAGTGAATATATAGCATCTCAACTAACAGTGTGTGGCCAAGCTCATTAATGCGCTTGTAACCAAATGGGGTATTCAAGAGAATGAAATGAAATAATTGGTGCAATTTCTCTAGTATGACAAACGGAGCTATGTTCTCCTTCCTGTGTCCCCCGCAACCCACAATCGGTTGTCTAGCAATCACAACTAACGGTAAGTAATTGTATTTTGAAGCAAATGAGTTAACGTTGGAAGTCAACTCCCATCTCAGGCTGATCTATATCAATCGATCCACCACCAAACAGATGAGAAAGGAATGTGATGTGTAACCAATCAATACGTTAACTCATAATAACAGTAGATTAAAAGGAAACACCACCTGACCACAGTTAACAATACATAGGGTAGTTCAAAGAAGGGTCAAAAAAATGCTGGGGCTGGAGAACCACCACCCACGGCCGCAGTAGGGGTGGAGGCTGTATTGGTGGTCATGGCTGTAGCAATGAGATTCCAACATGAAATCTTAATGCCTGAAACTGCAACTTCATGGCCCCGTCACCACGATACACCTGTCAACTAAACATGAAACCGCAACTTGAAGATAAAGGGTTAATAGTGAAATTGAATAAGAGCGCTGGATTTTCACAGCAAAATTAAATGTTTCAAAATAACAGCTGGCCTTGTTCGTTTCACATTTTGGTTTTGTTTTAGAGGCCGCTCCACTTTCTAAAAATAAGAACTTTAAGAAAAAGAAGGCAATTTCAAGATAAAAAAATCATGTGTTTACGCATATAATTTTCCTACCAATATGAATCTTGTTTAATAAATCTCATTGAGATCTTTTAAACATTGCAAAAAAAAATTAAAAAATTATTTTTCATTTTCGTTATATTTGAGTTTAAAATTACCTTCTCTTTAAAAAAGAAGGTTTTGGGAAAAAACGAAACAAGGCCCTTAGTTTTGTTTTTTAATCATTATCCTATTTATTTCTCCAATTATTACCATATTTTTTCAATTATGATAATCTACAAAACCGGTACAAAATTCCTTGTAGTAATTATTTTCCCTAGAATAGTGAAGGTGTAGAGTGAGTATTTGAGGGTGTTTTATCCAACTTTGGTTGGATAGATCTTTGTAATCGATGTACCCTTTCGAGTTTAATAAAAAGTTTTGTTTGCCAAGCAAAAAAAAAAAATAGTTACGAACTACCGATAACCAGAAAATGCAGGACGCGAGAGGGAGAAGGAAATTTCAATCTCCCAATAATTCATGAGCTCTTCCTTTTTCTCTTTCTACTCCTTTTCTTCAGTTTCTGCTCTCCTCGTGCTTTGGCTCTCTCCTCAAAGCCATCATCCAGCATCTTCATAGTTGCCACTCGTCTGGCCTTGAAAACCTGTGAATTGCATGTAAAATCAAGAAAAATCGAGGTCCCCGCAAGTTAGGGTGGGTTTTTGTAATTTGTTCTACTAACTAAAATAAGTACTTATTTTTTGAATGAAAGGCGATGTATTGTGAGAGAATTACATGTCTCATAAAGCGGGAAATAAGTACTTAAAAATAGTAAGAACCTAAGCGGAACGGAGCCTCTCTTTTTTTTCCAGATGAAGTGGGTAGATTTCTTATGGAAGTGTAACTGGACAGCAAGTGGGACCAGCAGTCATTTTTCAGCGCCAAATAGACAGCAAGTTTGAGCCTCGACAACATTGCCAACATCCATGCCCAAAGAAATGTGATCATCTCCATTCCTCTCAACCCAGCACTCATTAACTTAGGCTAGCAATTTATCTTTCAGAACATTTCCACAAAGCACTCATTAACTAAGGCTAGCAATTTTCCTTTCAGAACAAGCACATAACATTTAGGGCTCAACCATTACAAAATCCCAGAAACATATGCTTAGAACCCAGAAACACAAGCTTCACTATTTCTGTACCGCAAATCTTTATAGGGACAGTCAGTACTCAATCATGCAAGGTTAGATTTTTTTTTCACCATTACAAAACCAGTCATTCACTGTAAACTTTGCTGAAAGGTTTGAATAACTACCCCAAAAGAATCTTACCTTTGTGATATTATCAAGCACCTCATTCTCTTTGCATTCCAATTCATCCATTTTTTTTCCAACAATAGCTTCTATTTCATGAAGAAGAAGCCTATCTTCCTGCAAAATGATCAACAACGTGAGCAAATTGCCAACAAAGAATTGCAAAATTTTGAATCCCTAGAAGTTTCTACAAGAAATACGAAATGGTATTTAAAAAGCATCTCAGATGTATCACGAAATTGTTTGAGAACGTGTCTGTGTATGAGAGAGAGAGAGAGACCACTGGCATAATCTCCCCACAAATAAACTAGCTCTCACACATAGTGATGCACCCTGGAGTCAAGTTTTTTTTTTAGCTGATGAAGTTTTACATAAGTCTATCCAGTACTATGGAATACTAATTGGTACTACCAATTTTTTTATATTTCTTTCAACCCATATAAAGCAGTAGTTTTACACAACTCTATCCAGAATCAAGTACTATGGAATACTAATTGGTACTGCCAATTTTGTATATTTCTTCCAAACCATGTAAACCAGTAGTTTTACATCTTACCGGGGTGACAATGCTTACAGCCAGCCCTCCTCTGCCTGCTCTTGCCGTACGCCCAACACGATGAACATAGTCCCTTGGGCATCTGCAGTGGTTAAACCATCACTGCACTTTATGAAAGGTATATGAGCAGACACACACACAAGAAAAACAAGGTTTTGTTAGAAGTTATAACCTTGGGATATCATAATTGATAATGAGATCAACTGTTGGAATATCCAAACCACGACTGGCAACATCAGTTGCAACTAGCAAAGGAATTTGTCCAGATTTGAATCGACTCAGTGCAGCAAGCCGTAGAAACTGGGGTTTTAATGAATGCAATGCAGCAGCTTCCAATTCAAGCTCTTCAAGCATTAAACTTATATGGTGACAACACCTGCTTAAACAGTATAAAGATGAAGTGGTAATTCTCCACAAGTACCGATTCAGAAAGGCCACTATCATCCATTGATTCCTTGTATTCTGATGTTTCAAATATCTGTGTGCTAGTCAAAAATTGAGAGACAGAAAAGACACAAAACACAAGCTGTACCTGGTGGTTTGCACAAAAATTATGGCAGATCGAATACCCATGTCTTCCATTTTGGACAAAATGTGTAGTAGATACACATCCTTCACTTTTTTGGGGG
>BPLS01000672.1:0-11775 GCA_019656275.1 Rhododendron kiyosumense
GATACACTTACAAAGGCACATATAAGGAACTCAATGTATTCATCAGTAGGTTTCTCATAAACAAGTACGTTTGTCACAAACATTTTCTCAAATAGTTGGTACGCATGTTTAAATCGGCGTGCGAAACAGAAAATGCAGCCCAAAAACGTTTCAAATAACTGGCTAGTCTGCCCCATGGGCTCATTAGTTGGTTGATCAAAAGCACGAGTTGAGTTGATCCAAGCTTGCCTTTGGGCATTATAAAGGTTGCCTTTGGCCTTGGATTGGGCATGAAAGTGGACTAGAATCGTCTTCGGAAAAAAGTATTCTTTGTTTAGCAGATATCTAAAGCTAAGATGGAGCTAATCAAGAAGGGTATAGGCCGAATTACCTCTACCTCTTCGAACCTTGGTAGACCGAAGGATCCATTTACCGCACCTCACACCATTTTTGCAGGGGTCCTCTGTTGTGGTTGTGTCGAGAGACTGTGAGGGTGAATTTGGGTGGATCTTCCCTTTGGGCATTCTGTGATTATAAAACCCAGATTAGGGTCTTCCTTTCAACAGTAACTGTTCGAATAGGTCAAGATTGCAGGCCTAGGGTTTCAAATCTCTGTGGTTCCAAATTGAATACACCACAGTATGATAAGACTGGATAGAAAGAGAGATGACCTAGGTGCTATAAGATTCGGTGTTTGTGTGAGAGAGACGGAGGGAGTTTGTGTGTGTGTGTGTGTGTGAGAGAGAGAGAGAGAGAGAGCTGAGTTCGGCGAGAGACAGAGATGGAGAGATGCGAAAGAGAGACAAAGAGACTGTTTGGTGAGAGAGAGAGAGAGTCTGTCTGAGCATGTTTCTTTTTCTGTAGAGAGAGAGAGAGAGGGAGCAGCTTTACACAAGTACTAGCTGTAAAAGTCTCTGCTATAAGACTGGATATGTTTTTATTCCCCGGGATAAAACCGAACAAAAGTTTTGGATTTGGTTCCTAATCCGGGATTGTGTCCACCTAACCGAACAAGGGCTAAAATTTCTTGGATCAAATTAGTCAGGTCCAGATATGTTGAAGTATACAGTAATAAAAAGGGCAATACCAAATAAAGGTAAATGGGCTCAGTAAGTATAATGCTGCTCCCGCCGTAAGCCATACAATCATTTTTTTTAATAAGCGTCATAAAACATCTACATGTGTATAACTTAGGCATGAGGCACGGCATTTTCGGGACGGGTGTAGTCCCCGTTTTGCTTGACGGTCAAAAAACGGGTCCTGGTAACCATATTGTTGACCAACCAGCCAAACGTGACCCTCAAGAAATGTTATCTCACATTGACACTGACAAATGTGTTTGTTTAACTTTCTTGGAAGATTTGTTCAGGCCTGTCAAAAATCCGATGACATTGACCGTTGGATTGCCATCAAACTTTGTCGGCCCTCAATAAATTAGACGATTTGGAACTTAATTTTCGGGAAATGATATTAGTACTCTAAAAATTGATGCAGACACTCCAAAAAACAAAAGAAAATGGCTTTGGAGATACACTAATTTTGGAGTGCCTACATCAATTTTTAGAGTGTCAATATCATTTCCCTAATTTTCTTGACACATAAATCCTATCCCAAACATCAGACATAGCGGTTGTATGATGTCCCCAAGTCTCACCTCAATTTTGTGCCTAACGGAGCTTGTTTGCTACGGATACCGCATTTTCCAAAACAGACAACATTTTGATCACGGAGTCGGACTTCGAGATCAATACTCATAGATCAGAACCATAGGGATTTCCATACTCGTGATTATGAAAGTCGGTAAAATTTCAGGTCAATCATACTTCATTTGATCATTTGATCACACTAATCGCTATAAATCAACCAATTGCAACCACTATTTTTTCATTACTTGTATTCGGAATTTTCTTTACATAGCAGTCTATTGGGATCTTTTCTTAAATGTGCACCGTACGATCATTTCCCTGATGATTTGGAGATATTTTTGAAAAACGGACGCTGCCATGATGTCGGGAACGCCTCAAAACTTTAAGAGGATCACCCTGAATGGATTTACATTAAACTCCCCGGCACGTGAACGAACAAACCCGAACATGATTTGCATCGCATGGCGTGCAAATATAGCTGCTCCTCACTTGAGGCTCCGCTATGCTTGTAGCCCAAGCGGCCAATCGAGGCATACTGCGTGTCCCGAGCTCTACAAGTAGAAGTGTACCCCCCCATTTCAAACACCCCTCCTCTGTTCCTACTTCCTACACGACCCGAGCCAAAATGCCGGAGCTTGCATGTGTGCCTCCAACGAAAACCGAACAGGACCCAACAGCAATAACTCGTCGATGCCATACCTTTGCTCAATTGAACCCACTGTTAGACTGAATCTATGGTTGCATGCAAGCTGAGAAACGAAGCTCCAGCCGGCAAGTCTTGAGCCAAGCTTGTGTTGGAGGAGGGATCTTGGCTGAAACACGGCAGAAAATATCCAGCGAAACAAAGAACCGTAGCCTCCCTCCAATGCCGCCAATGAAAACTCACTTATCAAAGTGGTTAGAATTATCAGACTACATACTTGAGTACTTGACCTGTTGCTATTGAAAAGTTCACTGTTTAGCTGAGGACATGAGGTGGAGAATCTGTTTCTCAGTCTTTCCTTCGGTCAGGGCATTGTTGCAGATTACAAGGTTCAACTCATGTATTTGTGCAGGTAACAAGGTGGACGAGGGTAATGGGGTTCATTACGCTTACTTCCAAACCAAGAACTGAAAATTCCTGTTAGCCACTATAAAGACGAAAGCTTCTCTGACTTAAAGGAGCATTAACTTAAATCCTGGAAAATTTTCTGGGAAAAACGAACAGAACAGTCGAAACAAACTTGGTAATCTCAAGGCGGAGATGGTTAAATGTGTAGTACAAATTTAACCATTACACTCATGTAGTAACCTAACGCATATCCAGCCTAAGTGGGTTACGTCGTCTGTTACTTCAGTAGGAAAGCAACCAAAAAACTATGTAGAATTGATTCCCATATTCCACATACTCAAATCACTGGTTATCTAATTTCAGTAGCACCCAGAAAAAAAAATGTCACTGGTTATCAGCCTCTTCTGACCTCCAACAGAGAAATGGATAAACATTAAGTGAAGTGCTATTTAAGTGCCAAGGAAAAATAAACAGAATTATCAAACAAGTAACCCCATATGGTGTAAATTGGCCAAAAGGGGGTACAAAGAATGCCAACCACGTAGAGATGACCAAACAATTCCCACTTAAGAGCAAACGATCATAGAAAATTCCATATTTCAAGAAAAATGAATGGTTCTGAGACAGTCGTACAAAATTTGCAATCCAAAATTCAAGCAAACGTGATTGCAAGTAACATTCAAGAGCTGGAAAAACTCTCAAACGGTCCTTACATTCAGTCAATATTAAGGGGGCTTCTATTAAGTATTTCAGAGACATAACTACTGGGACACATGGAGAGGAGCAAAAGGTTAAAAACTCCTTGAGAATTTCTTCTTTCCTTCCTGGAATCAGCTGAACTATGCAGATAGATCGGTCTGCCCCCTACTTTATTGTGCCGCCACAAATGGATGAAACCTTGCACACCCCTGCCGACGTACTGAATGGTACATCTTTGTAGCAAGCAACGAGCTCCTTGTCAGTGTGAAGATCCAATTGAACTGTTTCCCATACCTTCTTCTTTGGGTTTAAAACGTCATCGGGACTACCTTCAAACCCAGGAAATGTTACTCTCTCTCCAACACATGCAGATTGGGGTGGCTCAACCAATTCAACCTGAAATTGCACCAGGCATCAACTGTGATTGAGACTTCCTAGTAATATCTTGAATTCCAAACCCTCATAATGATGATAAAGGCACACAAAAAAATTTCGGATGGCGGAAAAACATACAAATTAACAGCCACGTATCAGTACTAGGACACGAAGCCACAATGTTAGCCCAAAGCATTTTACAAGAAACCAAACAGAACTGTTATGTTGCAATTTGAATTAACATCGTAACCCTTGAAGAAAAAGGTGCAAAAAAAATTGTAACAAGCATGTTCTACTATGAAAACTGCAACATCAAAAGGAGTATTTATTTCCATGGTCATCTCTTTACTACTTTTCGAAAGTAGATGACACCATGGAAGCAGCTTGATGCATGCATTAACTCGTTTACAAGTTAGATGCAATCCATGTTGTTTACCATTTTGACATGCAATTACTGAGGATAGGCGCAGCTTTTTAGAACTAAACAAGCACCCAAAAGAGGTTCAGATCCAGGCATGGGTAAGGATTCCCTGGCCAGGGCCTCCTGAGATACTTGCATCAGTCATCAAAACCGAGATTTTTACCAATGCCACGTACATGTTACAAATACTGCATCTGTTCTCAATGCGGGGAAATGAAGATACCCTAGCTTCAGGGAAAGCATTCAAATTACACAAGTTTTACAACAGACAGATGAAACTACCTATTAGACTTTAATCGGGTCAGAAGAGTGGAAAGCACAGGCATGTCTAAGCCTATGAGTGCCACAACCCATCTGTCCATTGGGGTTGTCATTGAGCTCACAAGCTGTGGTTGCATTAAAAACGGGCACTTGTCTTCGAGTAAGCGGTGAACTTATTCATTTTAGTTAAATCAAAATCTATGGACCAGGCAGTGAAGGGAGACTTAGCAAAAAATCCCTCATATTTACATTTTTTGAGCTCAAGAACAAGCACCACACCTTTTGCAATCAGACACAAGGAAAAGTGTGTTGCATGATTACTAAAATTTACACTTTCTGCAAAACTAGTGAAAGTTCATAATAACTGAAAGTTAGTGAAAGTGCCTAAAACCCTAGGGTACCCTATGAAAGTACCTAAACCCTAGGATACCCAATGAAAGTGCCTAAAAGCCTAAATCCTATGAAAGTGCCTAAAACCCTAAATCCTATGAAAGGAAAGTGCACCGTAAAATCCTATAAAAGTGCCTAAACCCTAGGGTACCCTACCCTAGAGTACCCTACCCTACGGTAGTTTTTTCGTGAAAATATGTTTTGTCCTTATGGCTCAACAATTCAAAAAGTTGAAGGACCTCTATTGAAAACTATTTTGACGGCGTCCCTCCCCTAAATGAAAACTATTTTATCGTACTTATGGCTAATTTTCCCGGCAGTGAATAAGCCCTGCCCCATCATGGTTGGGTTTTAGGCTTTCAGCAATGGACATGGAAGGATCCCCAGATTTCAGCTCCTGGGGGGCCTACATAATGTATTGAATAGAACTTGATTTAGAACTAGATTTGCTATCTTTTCCTAATCACTGTTTTAAATTGATTGAGATTTGAGATACAATTTTGAAATAGGAGAGAAACTTCGCTACTGTACAAAGCACTCTTTTTACTCATTATGCAAATTTGAAAGTAACATTTTTCATTTTCATATCATAAGTGTATAAAACATGAAAGGGTTGTCTTGTAAATTAAAACAATAATGGAACAAGGCAGTGTTTTTGTTAAAAATGTTAAAAAATGGAGCGTGGAATCTATTCTCCTCAAAATAACCTATTTGGGATTTGATATTTAACTCTCTACTTTTAACATTTCATACTTTCATTCAGAAGGAAAAGTGCTAGTGGTGTCAATAACATGAAAGCCTTTACGCTATCAATATTGAATGTGGGAAATGCAACTTTGCAGGGGTGAAAAGTAAGTTATGTTTCAGATATTGATGTTGGTAGGGGGCATATGCATCAAACGGTAGTTAAGTTGCTTGCTTCCATCACTTAAAAACTTGACATAATATTCCTCCTTTTCTTTCCATTTCCGGCCTCTCTTCTTTTATCCCACACATTTGAAGGCTAGGCAAGATAATAGAAGAACTGTATTACTTACTTTAGAGTGATCACTGCTGGACGCAGCAAGGACCATTGCTTGCGATTTTATACCCCGCATGGTTGCTGGCTTCAAGTTGCAAAGAACACATACCTTTCGATTCTGACAAAAAAGCATCATTGTTAGATAACTATCAAAACAACAGGCAACAAGTAACTAGATAGAAGAAACTTATAGAACAGGGATTTAGAAAATCAGATGATGCAAAACCTGCATGTCTTCTAGTGGAATATACTTCACAAGTCCGCTAACCACAGTTCGAGGTTGTCCTTCACCCACATCAATCTCTTCAACATATAGAGAGTCGGCATCAGGATGTTTCTGAGCTTTCGTTATAAGACCAACCCGAATATCAAGCCTACAAATGGAAATTTCTGCTTCGGCACTGGCCTTAGGTTTGGCTTCAGCAGCAGATTTAGTTGGCCGTTGCTTCTTAACCCGTCCATCTGAAAACAATGAGACACATGAAGTAAAGAGCAATTTGGATCATTCTATTTTTCTCACCAGTTAAATCAGTATATTTGCAGCACAGGAACAAAGGCAAAATATACGTAACGAAATAAAAAATTAAATTTACTTGTTTACCCACATGCATCAATTATTGCGAGAAAAATAAAACAGTACATTCAAAACTAAAAAGAAAAGAAGCCAATTATCAATTTATCATTAAATAAGTCAAGGACAATATAATGTCCAAGAAAAAAAATACTCCGTATGAATCATTTGCCTTGAAATACAGATCTTAATCAGCCAGTTGCCAGATCCAGATGCAGATCGAATTGTACCCATTCCAGCCAAAAAAGGTGAGCGCCCGGTAACCAAGGTTAGGCACCATCATTGCAATCTTTCCAAAAAAGATATCCGCCCCACTCCTGATACAGCTGATGGGACAACCAACAATCATTTCGGAGGCGCATGTAATTAATCTCCTGCAGACACCCCTTTTGGTACTGCCGACTTCACGTTGAACACACATAACCCCGTGCCAAGATTATAAATCTGCTCGCCAATGTCCGGAGCCCAAGATCCTTGACATGTACGTTTTGGCATTAATGATCTTCTCAGAGCTTAATCTCTCTCGGATGTTTAACCACGTCTGAGGTGGCTGTTGACCGAGCTAGTGGTCGGAATTGGAAACTGTAGACTAAATTGAGATGAATAGTCAATTGACCTTGGCCACTCACCGTATCTGATCCGAGGTAAATGCTGACTTTCCTTGGATTTTGACTTCTCTTGATGAATTTGTCTTCATCTCAATTGTGTTTACTTAATGCTTGTTAAATACTCATTATTTTCACCTCCCACACCTTAAATTCATATTCATAGTTTGGTTCAATTTTGATTCGGTATAAATTGCTTAACCAATCAGGGACAGTTTTGTTATTTTGAAGTTGCTGGAATTAGGGTCCGTTAATGGGTCGTGCTGCTTACCCATGGGCCTGATTATGCTTATGGATCTGATTTGGCAACATATATAGGTTTTGAAGTTAAACCATTTAATAGTTTGGTTAGCTACTTGTTTATCCTAGTCTTATAGACTCTTAGCTGGTTTAGGAAGTCTCCTAAGTGTATAGACAATTTTAGATTAAAAACAAGAAAATGTATAGACAAATCAAAAGCTTTGAAGCTTTCTTGCAAGTTGTGCGATGCAATCCTAACCCTTGAAACAAGGTGTGGTGCCCAGTTTCTAGGCATGATTCCTAATGCTTTTCATCTTCCTTCTTTTCTATTCAAGTATATCCAGTAAATTTACTAGTCCAAATTACTGTTAAAAAGCACAAAAACTGCCAGGAAATAGCCCCCAACTTCTGGGTTTTCACTCCTAAGTTCCTAAATCAGTTATCCTCAGTTCCTCACAACCCCTGGATTGGTACCAGAGAAAGAAGTTCCAGGTTTTGAAGAAAGGATGCCCCTATGACGTTCTCAGATTGCCTGGACTCAATTGAGGAGTTCTTAGCATGCGATGATAAGACAGATGAATGGAAAACAATATTTACTAGGATGAAACTAGTAGGTTTGGAAAAACATTGGTGGTATGGTGTTCAAGACAACATTAGAAAATTGGAATAGTGCCAACATTAGAAAATTGGAATAGTGCCAACATGGCTATGGAAAGAGATGAAAAAGCTTGAAGATCAAGGCAGAGAAATTATATCAAACACACCATTGGAGCCTCACCTCTTGGTTTTTCTTTTTCTAGTTATAGACATTGGTTGGCGGAGGGGCTGCATCTTGGTATTGTGGTACATAGGCTTATCAATCATAATGATGAATTCTTTCAGGGCTAGATTGCAACTTCAATTCTACAGAGGAATATATTTAACATAGGTAGCTCTAACCATCATGAGGCGGTCCAAGCCTAAGGGGATTAACCGCATATCATTCTCTTACAGTCTGTAGAGAGAGTAGAGAAAGAGGAGGATCCCACCATTCTCCCTGGCAAAGATCCCAACCCCCAATGGATATTGGATTGAAGACATCATGGCATCGAAATTTTGAAGAGTGTCTCATTGTTGGCTCGCTACAAAGCCAGGAAAGAATGTATTCGTTATACCTAACTACCTCTATGGGTGGTTTTATTTGTGTTTTGATCAAAAACATGATCATAGATAATCTGACGGGTTGTCAAAAAGTTAATTCCATTGCACCTTTGGGCACACAATTCCCATAAGCTCTAGAAACTACCCCCAAAAGGAAAAGATTCAGACAAGAAGACAAAGCTGTTGGATTTGGCCTTTACCTGAACAAACTACTGATAAATAAAAGAAAGATTCTAACCTGAAACTTCTGTTTTTTGTAATTTCTCAGCAAGCTCTTTGGCTTCAGCTTCAGCCTTAAGAATCCTATCAGCTTGACTTCCAGCAAACTTCTGTCTAAACAACTCTACTTCTTCATCTGTCTAATCCCCCTCAATTAACACCAAATAAGTAAGTGCTCAGCAAAATCTACAAAACAACAGCTAATAAAGGGTGAGTGCAAAATAATAACAAATTTACCAGTTCCTTGAACAATGGTTCTGGTGTTCCGATTTTATGACCTGCAGGTAAGAACTCCCAGGGTCTCCTTGCCCTCTCAATATCTCCTTTTTCATCAGAAAGCAGGACTTGTGTTTCAGGAGGCAAATTCAGCTGCTTAAGTACCTGAAATAATAGTGGAGGCAACAGCATTTATGGAAGTTCCTTATTAATTCAGGAAATGCTATGGAGAAGGACAGCCTGTGAATTTACCTCAAGGGAAAAAGATGGCATAAAAGGTTCTAAGAGACATGCAAGGAGATATACTAGCCCCGCTGCAGTCTTCATAACTACTGAACAGGAATGATAGTCCTCCTTGTAAAGCTTCCAAAATTTGCTCTCCTGTGGAGATTATTGCGAATATTTTTCATCTTAGGAGGGGAGCAAGAATGATAGAACTAAAATAAAATTTCCAAGGAAATCAGGATACAGATAAACCGGCTTACTTGCAGATATGCATTTCCCTCACCCGAGATAGCCATTGCAATCTTCAATCCTAGCTTCAGTTTTACCTAATACAAACAGAAGCAAAATTATCATGAAAACAAATAGCGAATAATATTCGAGGAATCAAGGGCAAATTAAAGCAACAACAAAATATATAGGTAGGTAGAGTATCAGTCACCTTCTCCATGGCTTCTAAATATTGTTGTACATAATCACCAACTGTTTCTCCAAATGTCTTCGTTAATGGATGTGATTCGGCTCCTGGGGCTTCGGGAATAACAGAACGATATCCAACACCTTTACCGTCTTCAAGAGCTGCCAATTCACATGGTTGTGGAAGTAAGGTTGAACAACACAATTAGAAGAGGAAACTAAAAGTAATTATCATTCTACCAACAAAAAAGCCCTCTGAACACCATCATAATATACCAACTACAAAAATCTTCCTGGAAGGAAATAAAAAACTTTAACAACAAATGCAACCTGCATTTAAAGAGAACCAAAAATGGAGTAAATTGGGTATCAGACAGATCCCAAGGAGGAATTTTCCGAATTTTCACGAAAGTGTGAAATATACTAGTGCGATTCCAACTATCATCTGATATAGGAGTGGTAACTTGTGATATTACAGCTTGTGTCGTCATACCCGAATCTAAAGGGTCTTCTGAGGTATCAACTACCTAAGCAACATCCCTTAAACAAACTCCTCCAACTCATGCCCAATGGTAAAAGTGCATTATCAACGCCCGGAGGTGTAGTAACCCTATAGTCACAATGGGAAAGCAGGATGGATGAGGTAGCGGAATGAGAACTAGAGAAGAGAATCTTCACCATCCATGTTGGGAAATCTAGGGCTAGGACTGTTGTTACCGTTAGATTTCTTGGAGGGTTCCAACCTAAAACCAATTGGCAATAGGTGAAGTAGCCTCTAGAATTTATTAACTAAGCTTGGGTGGCTTAGATGAGCGATGTGGGATAAGTCTAACAATTACTCCTAGATGTGAATCAGGCGATTGAGATAACCAACCCTAATTGTGTAAACCCACTCAAACTCCCATGAGTGATGAACTTGGAAGATTTTGATTCTCCCAATGAGAAGCGAATCATCCCAGTGCAGCAAGCTTATGGTATTTTTCTATCTCAAATGCCTTTACAAAAGCATTCTCCAAGGTTTAGGGAGGGTTAAAATTGACATCTATTTTAATCTCAGGTTTTAGTTCATTAATTAACTTCGCAAATATTACACACAGAAGCTCTCTAATTTCACATCACTGTAGAAGTTAAACTTCCCTAGGTAAACAGTCACACTCGAGGAGAATTGTCACAAATTAAGTCATTGGTCAAGTAGTTGCCTTCTATGGTAGGTGGGGAGATGTTTTCTTGTAACTTCTGTCTCATCATCAGCCCATACAGTTATGGTTTGCTATATATTGGTTTTACACTCCTTGCCAATATCCCTCAATGAGTTAAATCTCAGCCAATTAACAAACATCATGATTATTATGCATGACACATTGACGCCTCTCTAATTTCACATTGTTGGACAAGTTTCTCAAATTTATTTAGGTAATGAGTCCCACTTTAGGAGAACTGTAGCAAATAAATCCACTGGTCAAGTAGTTGCTTCTACGGTAGGTAGGGAGAGAGTTTCCTTTAAAGTTCTCCTTTATCTCAACCCATAACGTAATGGGTTCCTACCTCAAATGCTCCAGTTTATTTTTTATTCTTGCCAATGGCTTGGTGGAGCCAAACAAGTTTTATTTTGGAAAATCAAACCTGTTGGTTGTTAGAAATGCCATACCAGTCACACTAGCTGTCCATGTCACCAAGCCTATCTGAGAAAGTGTCCGGATCCAACCTACCGTCAAAGCTAGGGGCTTCGACCACGACCTTTTATGTCATGTACTATGAAGCACGGATACTCCGAAACTAGTCGCGTAGGGGTATCGGATAGTTCTCCAATACCGATACGCGCCCAATACGCCTCACTACGGCAAATAAGTATCTTGTATTTGAATTAAAATGTTTTTAATGTCAGATACACGAGAGATACAGGATACGTCTGGATATTTTTTAGGATACGGCGGGGTCTAAAATGAAATTTTTGAAAGAATTAAGTAAAAACTTTAAGGGGGAAACTGTAATAATACTATAAATGTAGAATAGAAACCCTAGAAAATTAGATAAGATCATACAACTGAGATTGAAATTGACAACTGAGGGTCAAGGGCTGAACCAGTCAATACTTCCAAACCCAGAAACCCTTCTCTCTCTCTCTCTCTCTCTCTCTCTCTCTCTCTCTCTCTCTCTCTCTCGATTTACTTTATATACACTGATGTATACGATATATACACAGTATTTGAAAGTGGAGGATATGTAAACTCTCTCTCTCTCTCTCTCTCTCTCTCTCTCTCTCGATTTACTTTATATACACTGATGTATACGATATATACAC
>BPLS01000672.1:20575-73609 GCA_019656275.1 Rhododendron kiyosumense
TAGTCGTTTCAAAGGGTATTACGCTGATTCATTCGCATGTCAATTCGATACATTGAATTGGATGTTGAGATTCAGCGATGTAAAGAAGAAATTCGTTGGCGCGATGATAAGGTCGACGAACTTGAAGATGAAATCTACCGCCTTGATTGTGAGAGGCGTCAACTCAATCCTATGGAGGATTGGTTTCTTGAAGCACAAAATCGTTATAACGATGAAATTCAAGGGCTCGAAGATGAAGTTGACAGACTTGAAGAGGAAGATCGCCAATTACGTCGTGAGGTAAATGGTCTCTTTAGTGCCGAGTCACATGGCTATTCACATATCATGTATCCAGCCCTATCTGAACAGCATGAATTCCGAAATGGTGGGCTTGATGATCCTTCTACTCAGACCTTTGATGGCCAAGTTGAAGAAAATATAAGCACTCAGTCCTATACCGTTACATCCGATGAAGGACTCTCACAGGAAATCATTGATCGCTGGGATGAATGTTTCCGTAAGGTTAAAGAATGTCTTAGCAAATCCAAAAAGGCCTTCGAAGACAATTTAGCACGGATATCAACTCATTCTCCACCATAGATATCACAATTTAGCACTTTAGGCTAAACTTCAGGACTGAATATGTCTAAACAAGCTTCTAACAAGCACAACAGGCCTCCAGGCTTCTCTCAGTCCTTAACTTCTAAAAGGCCTACACTCAGGGGGCAAAGAGGCCAAGGAATTAGACTTGGGGGGCAAGCGTCTCAACAAGCTTCCAGCAAGCACACCAGGCCTCCAAGCTTCTCTTAGTCCTTAACTTCTGAAAGGCCTACACTCGGGGGGCAAGGAGGCCAAGGACTTCGACTCGGGGGGCAAAAATCTCAGTCTAGGCCTTTGAGGATTCCTGAACAGCAACAAGGCCTGGATGATACAGATCGTGGCAGCAGTTTCAGGCTTGAGCGCAACAACCAACATTCAGGAGTATTCCAAAAACTTTTGGATGGTAAGCTATTTCCATGCCCGGAGGAGCAAAAAGATTGGTTTGTTTCAACGCAAAAGGAGCAAGATCTCAGACCTGAGATAAGCCAGAACATGGAAAGTCCAATCATTAGGCAAGATCAACCCATTCTCTCCTCTGAAAAGTCATTTCAAGCGTCTGAAGGGCCACCACATTCAGATTCACTCCTAGGTAGTGATGCACGTCAGGAATGATTCAGACCTACCATCAGCCCAATGGGCAGGTCTGAATTGCATGCCGCACCCATTCTAAAGCAGGAGGAATTGAATGAAGATGAGGAAACCGACAACACTCCAAGGCTTGATAATGATTCATTTGTAATTAGAGATCCCCCTCCTCCCCCGGTTCATGAAGGCCTTTTTGGCATTGTCCAAACTGCCAAAAGGCATTACAAGCATAGGCCAACTGTAGGCCTTAAAGTTGTGGAACTACGCCCGCATTGGATTTGTGGGGCACATCAAAAGCGGATGTTATTCACTTGGCTTATGCAAAAACGTTGCGGTTGTAAAAGGGCTAAGTAGCCAATGAAAAATCCTTCATAGGCCGAACAAGCATCTCTAAAATGTTCGGCCAAGGCCTATCAGTCATTGAGTAGGCCCTATCAGAGTTTTACTAGGCCTTTTCCGCAGAGGTAGAGGCCTTTTCGCTTTATTGAGCAGGTCTGAAAGTTCACAAGCAGAGGTTCAGGCCTTCCAATCTATTTTTAGTTCTTACTAGGCCCTTTTCATGATCCTATTGCCTCTCTACAACCAAGCCTGGACACATGACTTTATTGATTTACAAAGGCCTTTTCCGCAAAGACGAAAGCCCTTTGAACCCTTTGTTAAGGCCTGAACCACATTTCTAAGCATTTCAAGACGAAGTTCAAGCCTTACAATGGATTTCTAGGCCTTTTTGACAAGCTCTTCATGATTCAGGCCTGAAGACGAATCTCATATTATCAAAGGCCTGAATGGAGCATAAAAATGCCTAATGCCTACTATCAATAGGTAAGGCAAACAAAAGAAGGTATGCTACAATAGGATTTAAGACTTGTTTGGGATGCCAAAAATAGCTTTTGCTTTCTATTCACGCCTTGATCCTAAAAATAAAGAATCAAGGCGTGGGGGGCAATGTTTATACCCATTTTTGGCACTACGGATCGGGCTAGCCGTGATTGGCCATTTAATTAATTCTTTAATTAAATTGGGCCGAAAACTAAGGAATTGATTGGGTAAATCTTGGGCCATGGGTATTTTCCATTTGGGCCCAAGAAACATGCAACCCATATGAGGAGTACGGTCCATGATTAGTTGGGAAACTGGCCCACGGGTGGGCCCATGCAGAAAGGAGCAGATCTGGTCCATGAGATGAGGCCCATGTTTGTAGGGAGTTGGTTATTTTCTGGCGGTTATTTTCCTCCAAAATTCAAAAGGCCAATTGACTTGGTCAATTGGCCATGTGTTAAACTCACAAAAGGAGGGAGATCATGGGTAGTTATTGCCACATCACCCATAACCCTTTAACTGCCAAAGAAACTGCCCACTACCTTACATGCATGAAAAGTGGAGAAATCATGGGACACTTGGTGGCTTGTGGTGCAAAGCTGAATTCGGATTCAGACCTAAATCAGCTTGTGACCAAGTCAATTGGCCATGTGTCAAGCTAGCAAGGAAAGAGGAAGTAATGGGTAGTTATTGCCACATCACCCATGATCTTTCAAATTGCCAATAACCACCCATTATTCTGCATGCACAAAAGTGGGAGCATCATGGGACACTTGGCGGCTTGTGGTGCAAAATTAGATTCGGATTCAGGCCTGAATCAGCATACTGTAGTGCCTATAAATACAAGTTCACAAGACGAAAAAAGGGTCCAACACCAATCAAAGCTCAACGCTTCAAAAACTTTCCTACTTTCAGCAAAATAGTCTATCGAATACCTAGTATTCACCCCCATTCAAGCTCACTTCATCAAGTAGTTTCGATTTTACTTCTCTTGTACAAACTTTATTATCCCGGAGTAATAAAGTTCACGTTTTTACGTTCCATTTGCTATACGACTAGGAAATTTTAAGTCCACAAATGTGTGACAAATCACGAACCTCATTGTGATCTTTAACCTTTAGGTCACACACAATCGCTTACAAGTTAGAAGTCACGATTCACAGTGATCGTCATCAAAAGTTAGGCGCTACAAGTCTTGGCACGCCTGCGCTCAACACATTCACGCCTGTTGCAAAAAACGCGAGTTTTCAGAATGATGATCAACGGTCATAATTCATTGCAAGTGTAAATGGAAAGGAACAACATCCACAAACTAATAGAGGACAATACTCTAGCAGACAAAACGAAACTGCTACAATAGAATCAAAGGTAACGATGAAATTATAATTAATTGAGGAAGAAGGCAAATGACATAGTAATAAATAAAGTCAAAAGAATAATTCTATTAAACAAAAATGAGTCAACAATATAGATGCGATCGCCAAAATCAATTAGAAGCGATAACGGTATTAACGAAATTTAGATGTGATAAATGACAACAAATGATAGAACTCAACACGTGAGGATAGATGCAAACAAAACTAATAAATGGCATTTAGTGGAAATTGGCAAATGTTTTAGAATTGCTTATGAAATCATAAGGAAGGATGAATGAGAAAATTATCAATATGGTAATAAATAATATAGGATAGGAAGAAAAATTATGATAAAGGTGCAAAAAAAATACTTGTTCTTAATGAACCTTATCAAATAAAGATGCATGTGAGAAAAAATGTAATGACTCTAATTTTCAATAAATAAAATTTTATTTAAATATTTGATAATCCGTTATAATTAGATTTTAATCCTTAAAAATTATATTTCTTGACTAGAAACCCTACTTGACAAAAGAAGGAGTTCCTAACCAATTAATTGGAGAAACCACACTACCATCTAACCTAGTTACATTCTCCTAACCCTAGTTGGACCCTTTTTACCACATTTGAGCCTTATGAACCCCTTCTAACCCTAATTGAACCCTTGAACCCTATGAAATAATCATTTTTCTTCCATGTTAAGTCATTTCAAACCCTAATTATCACCAATATTCCTTTGTCCATTGGACAATAAATGTTAGGAAAAATATTATCCAGGATAATAGATATTAGGCTTACCAATGTATATATGTGCTTGACAAAAATAGTCATAACAAAGTAAGACATCATTTTGCTTTCAAAAGAAGCAACTTTAGCCTTGCCATACTTACAACTCTAAGACTAATAGGTCTAACCCTAAATTACCCACCAAAGTTAACTTTTCTAGATTCTCTAAGTACATATATGTGCTTATATATAGGTATATACACCTCATAGCCTATCATAAGCATGCTTATATATGTCTATATGTACATATATGCACTTTCTAGGAAAATGTTACCCTTGGGACAATGCTCTTGTCATTGAAAGCCTTAGCATGATTATTCCTTCTTCCATAGACCTAATAGGACTACATAGTACCTTACTTATATACTTAGGCCTATATATATATATATATATATAAGTAGTACAAGAGAGAGAGAGAGAGAGAGAGAGAGAGAGAGAGAGGGGAAAGAGAGGCCAAGAGTGAGAGGATGAGGTGCAGTGTGTGCATGTGTTTTGTCCACTCCAACAAGCTACCTTATAGCCTTAAGACTAATTATGACCATGCCAACCCATTCTAGGCTACTTTAGTCATAAACCTAGCCCATGATTTTGTTCTTCCTTACAAGTTAACTCTTTTTAGGACAAAACAAGCCTTAAAACCCTTCATGATTGTCTAAGATATGGCCTAAAATGGAAGTGACATTGCTTGGCATGCTTGAAAGGCTTGCCATGCTTGAAATGACAAGTCCATAGAGCAAAAAAGTGAGAGAAAAAGAGGGGGAGAGAGGCCGGCTATGAGAGGAAGAGGGAGGGCCAAAATTTGCTATAAATAGGACCCCTCCACCCACCATTCAACTCACACCTTCACCTAACAACTTCTCTCTCTAGAAAAATTAATGTTCTTACTTTGTTTTGCTTTGTTCTTAGCATTCTTGAAGGTCTTCATGAATTCCTCAAGAAAATCATCCTAGGCTGCCATAAAACCACCACTCGACACCCTTTCGATCCAAAAATTTTAGTAGTAGTAGTCAAGATCAAGTTTCGAGAGAAACCTTTTTCTTTCGAAGCTAACGAAAGACACCGTAAGAAGTTACTCCGTCCGATAGCCGACTCACTTTCCATAGCCGTCACTACCGCCAAGAGGAACGGTAGAACACTCCTAACCACTCTCTCTAAGTATAAAGCTCGTGTACGTAGAATATCTCTATTTACTTTCTCTAAGTATATATATAAAGCTTGTTAATTACTTAAAATTTTTGAAAAGCATGAAAGATAGCTAGTACATTTATTTTGCTAAAGGATGTATAAGCATGTTGAATAAATGCCATTTACTTCAATAAACATATGTTGTTTTGAACTTCCCACAAAAGAAAAGAAAGAATGAATTTTGAAAGATAGAAATTGACGCTTAATTGTAAGCATTCATATTTTGATCTTAAGAATAGTTATGAGAATGCACACATGTTACTAGGATTAGATACCGTTCCACATTTGCTTCGGATTCCTAAAGTTCCTTTTCAGGTAATGAATAGTAAAAAAAAGGAAGACCCATTCCACTTTCCCTTAATAAAGTTATTTTATTTTAAAAAGATCATTGTCGAAATGACCATAATACCCTCCTATCAATTGAACTTTCCCAGATGCCTTACTCGAGACTCTCTCTCTCTCTTCAATCTTCATCAGGTTCGGGCGAGAAGTTGTATGAATTCATACGGTAACAAAAAAATTGCGTCCACAATCGGTAGCGCACCGCGCCCCAGCACCCACACGACCAAGGTTCCTCTCTCCCTCTCTCTCTCTCTCTCTGTATGTGTGCGGGTGTGTGTTTCCGTTCAGATTGGGGGTTCAATTGGACCGTAATCGACATACAGTGAACAGTGTTTCTTCAAACTAGGTTTTGGAGGTAGAATCCTACCAATTATGGCAAAAATCCGTTAGTGGTGAATTTTCTCTCTGTCTGTCTCAAATTTGGGCTACTACTTGCTTTGCTTTCGGGGTGCTCTTGTTGCCAAACACACAGTACTGGTGCACATATATTCAAATTCGTGCATGTGGAAGGCCAAATACTTCAACTAAATTTTGAACGGCTAAAAAGAATTGTATGGGCAGAGTTGACTGCGGCAATATTTGGGTAAATATGACTGCGGGAAATTTAGGTTGCAAGTAGTTGGTAGACTATCAATAATGGGTGATGAAACTCGTATATACAAGGTGCGGGATGGAGCTCCATTGGCTGAGCTCTCGCTTAGTTGGAACGGTGCCTTTAAAAGAAAGTACTGCGGTGCCTCATTCATGACTTTTGGAAGCATATGTTTGCTTGGTTTTTAGGGGCAATGCTAATTGCTAATTTGGCGTTACATTGTTGCTCAGACAGGAAAATAACAATCAATCATGCAACTATTGTTATCTTATAGCTACAATTCCTCTTTTTAACATCATTTTGGAGCTTATAATTTTTGGTCTCTTGCTTTTGATACATGTCTCTATACTTTCTCCAACTGCAGCTGATTATGAAATGATACTCAAGAGAGTGGGATCAATTCAAATTTCTGGAACCTTATTTTTTACAGGATGATCAAGCAATTGTTGTTTACCTAACAATTCAAATGTTGTAATGAAAATAATGAAATTGTTAGCTGCCACCCACTCTAAAGGAATATGTTGAATTATGGTTCCACCTGGGCTACCTTTTACGCATGAACGGGTTCTTTTGTTTCGTTTTCCAAGCAGAGAAATAAGACCCGTAGTCATTGGTCAACGGTTATCATTCTCTGTTATTGGAACCTATAGGTAGTTTGACTCCTCCCTACCACGAGGCCTTAGCGAATATCTCACTGCTACCCGTGGGTGGAAACACCCCTAATTTTACTTTCCTATTCTCACTTGTTTGCCTTCAAATGGTGGTCCAGGACATTGGTCAAAATTGTGTGGTTCTTATAGGCAACAAAATTTTATATCAACTCTGAGGTGTTATTATCTAGGAGTTTAGTAACAGCTTCGAGTTCGAAGAGAATGAGACCACATCATACGACCTACCCATCCAATCACAACACACACTATGTTCCAACAAGGGTCCTTCATAGAGCATATAACAGCCAATAAAACTGTATGTGCCTACAAAAATTATACGAATAAACCCAGAACTAATTTCTTCGTCGACGTTGTGTTTGTCCAGAAACTTCCCGATCTTGTTGCAAGGCTGTCATTATGTCACACCGCACAATTTCCATGTCCCAACGATTTGCCATTGTTGGATATATGAAACCTTCAATGTCCTCCTGCGCAGTAAAATTGGGATCAATGTCTGGCAGATCCTCGTACACATACCTTTCGTCCTTCCCAATCGCTTCGGCAAATTCTTCATCGTAGACAGAATTTCGTCTAATGAAGTTGTGTATTGCCATGGAAGCAATAACAAATAGCTTATGAATGCGAACCGGATAGGTTGATGTCTCCTTCATCATTCTCCACCTATTTTTCCACACCCCAAATGTCCGCTCAATTGCACAACGAAGTGATGAGTGCCACCTATTAAAGTGCTCGTATGGATCCATCTGCCGTTTTCTTCCACACCTAAAGTCTTCTAGGTGGTACATGTACCCTTTATATGGTGATAGATATCCGTTGTCATTTGGATAGCCACTGTCCACCAAGTAATATTTACCTGAATATAATATGAGCATTAGTTGGTGCTAATCCCGTGCAAATATATTCAAAGCACTATTGTGTGGTAAAAACACATTTGACAAAAAATAATTCAAGCTACTACAACAACATTACAAACTGGCGGATGGGGAAACATATCTCTGCCCCTGCCGTAAACACATTCCTTGAAAACGGTGTAATCGTGCATCGATCCCTCCCATCCCGCTGAGGCAAATGTGAAGCAGAGATCAAAATCGCAAATGGCTATTATGTTCATTGTGTGGCCACCTTTGGGTCCAAAATATTTTTTGGCATCTTTCGGCGGAGGATTGCAAAGGACATGTGTACCATCCATCGCCCCGATGCAATCCTGAAAATGATTTCAAAGTGACATTAGTGTACAATGGTGAAGTCAAATACTATTCTTTTCTTTTGTAATTAACAAAGTACGGCAAATTATTAATGACATGCTTCTTACCATGAAATGTCGATACTGAGGTCTATGTGACAAGTAAGGATGTGGGTGATTCATGTGCGGTCGAATTTCTTGTTCAGCCATTTGCGTCACACAAAGCAGGACTTTGTTGATTTGCCTTGAACAACTTGCCTACCCACGGTTTAATATCTCCCCCACGAGTTTTAAGAACGTTCCATGCAATATTAATAAAAACATTGCAAGGCTCTCAAAAATACCAATTGCATGTTTTCGTGTTGTGTGGAAGCCGTATTTATAAACCAATTCCTCGCATAACTTCACGAAAACTTCGCTTGTCATGGAGAAGTTCTTAGGACACCTTCTAGGATTTGGGCAAGTTAAGACTGACATCACCCAATCAAAACCGTTGTGTGTAGACGTATGGTACGGTATCCTCTCAATTTTAACTGGGACGTATTGAAGTGCGTGAGCCTTAAGCATTTCAAGATATTATAGATCTTTCCGATATACCTCGAATGCGACATGTTCAGGAACATCATCGTCATCTTCAAGCAACAAACTTTCGTCTGTTTCCATGGGATCCTCCTCGTACGTTTCACCTTCACTATATTCACCCCCTTCTTCTGTACCTTCATTAGAAACCCCACCGCATTGATTTGACGAACTCTCGTGGCCTGCGCTCGATGTACTCCCGATTGGTGCTCCACTACTAGATCCTGAACATATATCCGGGTTCGCGTTCGACGAGTTGGTGGCGTTAACATGGTTTACATTGTTGTACAAATCTCCATACTGGTGGTTTGGCACATCTCCAAAAATTCCAAAGAAAATGTTGGCTCCAGTATTTTCGTTGTTACCGAAGTTGCTTCCCTTTGATAGATCCATACCTCTCTACAAGAAAAATTCATGTAATTGGTTACAAGTGTTAAATGAGGTAATCTTCATGAAATTTAAAAAAAAACTGTTGGCGTGGGTCAAACCTTCAAAAATGATTTTCCCAACTATTAATTTGTGTTATGGTTTGCACTAGGAAGAACTAATTCCTCCACTTTTTTTACTGAGTTAGGCAATTTTCATTGAAAAAATTGGAAACGTCACTAGTTTTTTTTGTATGTCAAAAAATGAATGGCAATACACTTTTTGACATTCTAGTACAGCTAACCCTAAACTTTTTACTCTGAACGTCGTGCATCATACCCCATCTCAGCAACATTACACACGGTCCATATGGCCCTACCCTGCAACACAACTACAAATGCAACAACATACAAGCAACTACAACCAACAACTGCATCAAAACGGAGAAGTATGAAGACAAACCACTGGTGGAATAAGCCAAGAAAAACAGCGATGTCATAACAGCGAGTTTAAACCACTACGTAGGAGTCGACATATGATTTATTCACAAGAGAGATGTCAAATAAAATTAGTTCAAACACTCATCACGACCACACACCAACAACAATAAAAATCCATAACTGGTACCAAATTTAGAAGTGTACGACATAAACAAATTAAAGCGGGAACAGTTTTCCATTGCAGAAACACCTAAATGTCTACAAAATCCGAAACATCAGGGAATGGGGGAGGTTGAAGGCCTCTCCGTTGATTCGGCGGACTCATGTAGTACCTCTCCTCCGCCAAAGTGTGCTCATCACGGAGCCATTGAATAGCATTGGGCAAATTTTTCTGCTGGCAAAAAATATCGATTTTATTTTGCTGTCTCTCAAAAAGACGACAAGCCCAGCTGTGAAATTGAACATTTTGACCTTCTACTTCGAAAAAAGGAAGGGTGTCGAGCTTTTCGATTGCGTTATTGATGCCCCATTTTCCAGATCGATTAATGACAATACTTGGGGTGGACTTGAAACGGTCAACTGATTCGGCAAAGGTTGCGGACATTGCCTCTTGGGCATCGCTAAACTTACGCTTCCGTGAGGAATACGACCCGCCCACTGTTGAGGTTTGCCCGATTGGATCTTTACCCTTGCCCTTGCCGACCGGAGTTTGGTACTGGTCTTGGGATTGTGGGAACGACCCACCATGAACTCCCATTCCATCCGAGTCACCGGATCCCTCCGTAATTAGTGCATCCCCTCACCAGGAAAGATAGCTTCATTTCCCATGGATGAAACATCGCAAAATACACGGTTCATAAGGCCCTCGTGTTCCAAACCTTGGTCTCTGAACTTTGCGACATGGCTATTTCGCTGCATTTAGCACAAACCAAAAACAAGCACCACAAAAGCAAGTACATAGTTAGCAAGGGGGGAAAAGTGCAGTACCTAAAAGTGGCAAATATGAGATGAGTGCAACACACAATGGATCTTCAAACCTTATTCTTCAATAGGTGCTTCTTTAGAACCTTTTTGTACATGTTAACGGAATATAATTTTGACAAGGAAAAAAAAAGAAGTTGCTTTATTTTTGCTGTTAGTTGTGGTTCATATAGGGGAAGCATTGGATTCCATATGCAAGTGCAATTGATTTAACTGGATACTATACATGCAAGCTGTGGCTGTTCGGCCAGACCAAGAATTGTACTATCCATGTGCATAACATTACTTCACAGAACTTTAATGCCCTAGGAAGAGAGAAAAACAAAATAAGGGGGGTCCGCAGTATAATGAGACTACAGTTGCAAGTATTGACAACACAAGTGAAGTACTGCTGGCTCCACATGGAGGCATGACTAGTCACTTCAGTGCCTTTCACACAGTCGACCAATATGAAGAAAAAAATAGGAGAAAAGAAGAGAATAATGACATTGTGGCACTGGCCCACACACATAAAAGCATAGGAGGACCAGTCATGGCTCCAATCATGCAACATGGGATTGAGTTGTTCGTGTGGTCCATTGGTGTGGCATGGCCCCCTACTTCCTAAATGTACGCCTGATTGACATTCTAGTAAATACCAACATTCTAGAGGTTTTGAATAAGAAATAAGGTGGCAAGGTTGGTTGTGGTGATGTTACAAACTCAATCCCCAACATCATTGATAGGTACTTTGGTTTGCAAACAGCAATGGCTGGCTTTTTGAATGGAAATGTGCAATATAATGTTATTGGAAAAAAACAAAGTGCAATATAATAGCATGTAACATTACATCTAACTAAGAGGTCAAATCGCCCCACCACAAACACCTTCAATAAATTATCTATCTAGCATGTAGCAAGTACCCTCACATTATATCATTATCTATCCAGCACCACATCCTAAGAACAAATCTCACGCAATAACATTGCACATTAGTTCTAACATGTACGTTGAAACTAAATAGCAACATATCTTATACACAAAACACAGTAATAAGTCAACCAACTACAAACTCACCACACAATTGATTGAAATCACACTGTACCGAATACATCTACTTGTCAACGGGTTCACACAATACCTGTCACATCATCGGACGGGCTCATATAGTACCCAAAGCAACCACGGGCTCATACAATGCCCAATACAACAACGGGTTCACACAGTGCCCAATATAGTACGGGCTCACGCAGTATCAAGCACACTACAGGCTCACATAGTACCCCATACACTACAGACTCACACAGTGCCCTATACACTACAGACTCACACAGTGCCCTATACAACAACAGACTCACACAGTGCCCAATATACCACAGTCTCACACAGTGCCCATTATACCACAGGCTCACACAGTGCCCTATATGACAACAGGCTCAGATAGTGCCCAGTATACCACAGGCTCACACAGTGCTCTTTACGACAACAGGCTCACATAGTGCCCAATATCATCACGGGTTCACACAGTACCTAATACAATCACGAGTTCACACAGTACCCCATATAACCACGAGTTCACACAGTACCCAATACGTCGTAACTCATAGTTCCCAAAATTTCAACAGTAATCAAGTTCATTTCAATCTCGTAAGATTTTACATGATTTCTATCAATTTTATCCACCTCGAGTATTCTCATTTAGCTACTTTAGTTAGCACATCTATTTAGGTATCTATCAAACTAAATCACATAGGTCACTCCGCAATGTTAATCGATACTAGTTTGGACCACAGACTTTCGTTATGGCAGTCATTCAACAATTAATCATCTCAAGTATGTACAAGTAATCACAACACAATTAGGTAAGTTCACATTACCTCGCTATTTGATATTTGGAGCATGACCTGACCCCGTGGGTCTCTGCACGCTTGCTTTGCTTGTCGATTGTGGACAATTTACCGCTAAATGTCCCGGATGACGACACCGATAACAAACACGAGGTGGTCTCTGACCATGATATTCCCTCTCCTGAGGACAGTCTGCTGCACGATGGCCTGACTGGCGGCACCGATAACACACAATTGTTGATCCTAACGGAACTCCTGACGTTCTGGAAAGATTAGGTGGTTCTAAACTATGCTGGCCTGAGGTGGACCACAATTGATTTCTTTGTCTCTTCCTCCCTTGGCTCCCAGATGTTTCTATAGATATGCTCTTGCAAATGGTTTGTTGCCTCGACTCCCGCACTCTCACTTCCTTCGGTATCTCCTCGGTATACTCAATACTTCTAGCACACTCGACAATGTCAGAAAACCTTCCAATTCGTTGACCTACCACGTACTTCTTAATAGACGGGCATAACCCTTTCTCAAATCGCCTACACTTTCTATCCTCTGTTGCGACTAACTCTGGCGCAAAACGGGACAAGGTTTGGAACCTTGTAGCATATTCTGAAACGGTCATGTCACTTTGATCTAATCTCTCGAATTGGTTTCTAAGTTGTTCACGATACGACTCCGGAAAGTATTGGTTTTCAAAAAGTGTCTCAAATTCAGCCCAAGTCAAACTCTCCTCAACTGGTTCAATTTCCTGATTTGCAACTCCAGCCACCCTCCTAGCGTCTCTCCTTACACCTAAAACGGATTCTCACCACTCATTTGCCTCACCGGTAAGTTGACAAGCTACTATACTCACCCGTAGGTCATCTTCTGTAATCTTGAGGGCATTGAAGATCTTACGAATTTGTGAAAGCCAATGGTCGGCCACAAGGGGGTCGCCACTCTCCCCATCAAACTGAGGTGGATTTCTACGGCTAAACTCTCTCATGGCTACTATGGCCCGACTGTTCGCGTTATCCCTAGGAGGTGGTTGCAAAAGATTGGCTGCCGCAAGTGCCGCTACAATATCCCTAGCAAGCTGATTTTGTCCGGCCCCCATTCTTGAATTCCCAATCCTACCTCGTCTATTCTCAGGTCTCG
Source organism: Rhododendron kiyosumense (assembly GCA_019656275.1). Lineage (NCBI taxonomy): Eukaryota > Viridiplantae > Streptophyta > Magnoliopsida > Ericales > Ericaceae > Rhododendron > Rhododendron kiyosumense. Next base: position 33,996 of record BPLS01000672.1, read on the forward strand.
GAGGCATCTCACTACAAAGAAACAATGAAAAGATCATCAACAAAAGGGTACACTTCAAATCTCCAACTCCACCAATCCAATCTAATAACTCTATGCCAATATACGGTAATATAAATGCAATGCCACATAGTTGGATGCATATCAATCACTCAGCAGCACACAAGTCATGTCAAAATGCAATAATTTTTTTTTGAACCCATGAGACTCAAAGTCTCCCCACGGTCTCAAGGAATTCTAAACCTATGCTCTGATACCAAGTTGTCACGCTCTCGATTTTCAACATAAATAAAGATAGCTTTTCATAAATAAAACTCCTCACAATATCTTACATAATACCCCAAAGGAATTCACCATGTCCTAATCATTAAATTACAATTCTAACTCCAAGAGTTTGAATATATTACATCATAAAAGAATTAAAGTTAAAGTTCTATTACATCCCCAAAACATGTTTTATCAAAAAGTCCATGAGTCTCTTTTATCACTTATTTCGAAAATATGCACTTGAATGCATGCACTTCGCTCCATGCTACTACTCCGGGTTCATACTTGAAAAATGATAGGTTGAGCTACACTAGCCCAGTAGAGACATCTACACAACCATTATATGCAAATGGGATGATTGGTAGGATGAATAACAAAAGTAAGAGTGAATAACAGAAGCAAGGTACGATATCTCAATGGAAAAGCAAAACACGACTAGTAGTGTAACGACCCTGATTTTTGGTCGTTAAAAATTTCGTTAAATATTTGAATTTTATTGTAATTGCTTTTAATTTCCAAAGTTTGCCATAATTACGTTTTTGCCCCTTAAAAAATTATTTCTTGACGCTTTAGTCCGCTTAGCAAGCCTAACTTTATTTTAACCATCCGATTGGAAAAATTAAGCTAGGAAGCTACCTAGTTACTTTTCCCTAAACCGCAAAATGACCGTTTTGCCCCTCATGAACCTTTTGAACCCTAGACTAAGAAATTGAATATTCTTTTTCATTTAATTATGTTGGTTTTAATCTTTGTCCATTGGACAATAAATGTTAGGGAAACTATTATCCATTGGATAATAGAACTCCATTTGTTTATATTAAATGTATACTTGGTTAAAAGTACTATGAATAGTAAAAAGTAACTTTTTAATTACTTTAAAGTACCTTTTTGGATTATTTTATTATATAATCTCCCTAGCAACTATTATCCATTGGATAATAAAAGTTAGGGTGGTTATTACCCATTGGGTAATAGGTTGTTCTTTCACCTAAGTACATGGGTTGATTTATTTTATCTTTTCCTTTAAACCCATGTGTTAAGTATCCATTATTTTAATATAAAAGTACTTAATACCAAGATTTCCCAAAGTACCCTTATTTATGATTTGTTAGGGTTTTGATACATAAGTACTCATGTATATATTACTCTAGTACTTGGTTATTTTTATTGGCTATGAACCCATGTGCCTATTGATTTGTTTTAATGGGAAAATCTTGCCCTTTTAAAATCTTCCCTGATCTCTAGTACAAAATACCTTTTGTTTATTATTCTCTTGTATGCATATATATATATATGTGTGTGTGTGTGTACTAGAGAGAGAGAGAACTGAGGGAGAGAGAGGAGAGAGGGCCGATAGAGAGAGAGGGAGAGAGGGAGAAAGAGAGAGGAAGGAGGAAAGAAGGGATTTGGTTGTACCTTGGTTGATCTTCTTGATCTTTCAAAATCCTTGGTGTATCTTTCTTCCTTGCTAAGAAACCACCTCCATTAACCTCCATTGTACCCCTTTGTACATCTTGCAAATTTTAGACCCTTGGATCTTGTACCAATCTCTTTCTTGCCTACCAAGGATCAATCCTAGCCATTCAATTGATCCAAGATCAAATCTTGGTACAAGAATAGCCATGCAAGCCTAGGATTTCCTTTGATCTTTCATGATCTCTTGCCAAGTATCAAGGTGAGACTTAGAGAGAGAGAGAGAGGAGAGGGCCAAGCTCTTGCCTATAAATAGAAGGCCATTCTAAGCCTTTCAACTCACACCTCAAGCATTTGCTCTTCCTTCTCTCTAGAAACCATTTTCTGTTTTTCTGGGCAGCCTACTGCCCGTCGTAAATCCTCCATTTTCTCCTACCTAGAGTAGTTTTTAGGATCAACTTCCTTCTGGAAAGTTGTAGAGCACTTCGAAACCTTGAAGTTAGGCTCAAGAATCACCCCAATCGGTTAAGAAATGACCAAGATATTGGCATCCGAAGTTCAGTAAAATATCTGGATTTTCATTTCCTGACAGCTTACTGTCACTTCCTTCATCCCCATTTTTCTCCAACCTAAGTTCGTTTCTAGGATTAACTTTCTTCACGAAAGTTGTAGAGAATTTCTTGAGCTTCGTTCTCGACCCAAGAACGACTCTATTCGGCCAAAGATTGACCGAGTTACTGCCGTCCGAAGTTCGGTCCAGATTCGCGAGAAATTCCACCTAGCTTATTTGGCTCCGACTAGTTTCGGATCAAGGTAGGATACTCTTGCCCTAACCCTATGTATACGTAAGATCTCGTTATCTTCCATTTCAAAGTAGATTATCTTTATAAACTTTCCATTTCAAATATTTGTATTTTGATCTTGAAAATGATTATGAGCATGCTTATGTGAATTGTTTGTATTACTTGTGGCGTTATGTTTTAAGCGTTAATTTGAGCATGTTAAATATAGAGTTGGATGATCTTGTTTGATTACGATGAATGATGTTTATTTTTGTCCTACCACGGAGTCTTTGCATGTAACGAGACACGAGAATCGAGAAAGTAGAAACATGACACCTAGGGTGTGTTCGAAAAGGTTGAAATGTTTTGAAAACCGCAATGTGGCCGGACTTGCCCATTGTGTGAGGTGTGTGTGTGTTCCAATGGGAAACCGGAGCAGCGGAACCATTGTGAGGGTGTGTGCCAATGGGAACCCGGAGCGGCGGAACCATTGTGCGTTCCCATGGGAACCCGGAGCAGCGGAACCATGGTGAGGTGTAGCTTGGTTATCCGTGGAGAGGAGCCAATGCGATGTGTGTGCCAATGGGAATCCGGTGTGGCGGAACCATTGTGAGGATACTCGGAAACCCGGAACGGCGGAACCGAGGTTGGGTGTGTATGGCTTGGTTATCCGCGGTACGGAGCCAATGCTAAAGATTTTGAAAGGCTTGGTTATCCGCGGTACGGAGCCAATGCAAACGTTTTTGAAAGATTGTTTTGTAAGTGAAAATGATTGACACGGTCTACGATGAGTCGCGTAGGAGAAATCGGGAAATCTTGGACACCAACGATAGATGATTAACGATGTGTGATTGCTAGTGTTGTTGTAATTGTTTACCGTCGTAAGGTTGGTTGGGTAAGGATTTCCTATTGAGCGTTGTAGCTCATGGTGTTGCCTTTTTGGTGACCCTGGCATATTATATTGGTGGCGACGCCGGTATAATGTGTCAGATCTCTTAGATGAACAAGGCGAGATGTATACCTTGGAGGCCTTCGGAGCTGAGGAGCTTGCCAGGAGGGAGAAGTCGGTGGAGCAGTAGTTAGGAGCCTAGTTTCTCCTTTGTTGAATACTTGTACCCCTTTGAAGTATTTATAATGTAATAAACTCTCTTTATTATGTAATAAATGCTTCTTTAACGTACCCTAATTTTGGGGGCGTTACAAGTAGTTTTCCCAATGTCAATGACATAAATGAAGTACCATAACCACACACCAAGATTCTAAGCTAACTACAACACCCTATTCCGAATACCCTATCCGCTCTTCGACTTCACTTTAGTCATAACGTCGCACGTTTAAAGAAAAGAACCTGTTGATACATGACTCTATGGTATTGTTTCGACAACCAATCATTTCTCTCTTTCATTCATCAAATGAACCCTTACGTTTACTCACATACATCACTGTTGCAATCCCACATCACACGTCATAAGCAAGTACTCTTTCCGGGCTGTTTATGGAGCCCCGCTACTCCATACAAATACCTTCCCCACTAAAAGTACTAAATCATATCACATAGTATAGATCACCATACCATGATTCCTCCAATACATCTCACGATTCAACCGTTCATCTCAATCACATAAAATGGTTTCACAACGAAGACTTATTCACAAGAGGTAACATCTGTAATAGTAATAGGGATAATCCGACTTCATTCAACTCATAATAATCACACCATTCATTCTTCATATAAGCATTCACATATCAAAGGGTATTCTCTTGCAACGGCTCATATAGTTTCACCTTACAACTCATAAAACCATACAATTTACGCAAGTGATGTATCACATATCAAACATAAGGAAAATGTCTCTCACATACCCATGCCTAGCATTGCTTAACTCAAAGGAGTGTTCTATGTGTTTGTTTCTCACATTACATGTCAACACATATAACCTTCGCCCACCTATATTTCTTATGCTCTCTAAACCCTCGTTTCGGTGTCACAAGACTCATACGGAACCCGACGACCACCACAAGGCCTAGTATACCACTAGCCTCATCAAACCACTCAATCAAGTATGTAGGAGAACCTAAGAACATCCATATCTCACCCAAACGATTCTAAGGAAAAGGATTTTCCAAAATCTGCGAACATATCTATCTTATTTTGGTTACCAAATCTTATTGGTTAAGAATTAGGAGATGAGACCACCACCATTGAAAAAAAGACTTCCGGCACATGAATTTCGATATAAAATTTGCCCAAAACGGAGTTCGGACGAAAAAGTTATGCCCTTCCGAAGTTTTACCCAAAATGCTGATTTTCCATTTCCTACCGGTAGGACACATTTTCCTACCGGTAGGAGACCACTTTTTCACGAAAATGACATTTCTAGACAGCTTTTCTACCGGTAGGGCCAAAACTCCTACCAGTAGGACTTGGGTTTTCAGTCCACGACTTTCAGATTTCACCAGAACAATTTCAACAACAAAACCTATAATCTAAGGCATGATTTAAGCACCAAATCAACACATAAACATATAACAAAAGTGAGAAATCCCTACCTCGATGTTGAAGAACGAAACCCAAGCTCGATCAAGCAACCTCTAGCTCCGAAAACCTTGAATCAACCGAATACTCCTCTCCGAGCTCAAACCCACGAATTTCCAAGCTCTAGAACACTTGAATGCGAAAACTTTGCGGCGGATCGAGGTGGGTTCGAGGTATTTCGGGGTGTTGGAGTGTGGGAGTTAGAGAGAGAGAGAGAGAGAGAGAGAGAGAGAGAGAGAGAGAGAGAGAGAAAGAGAGAGAAAGAGAGCCGAGAGCGAGAGAGAGAGGGTTTGGGATTTTTTATCCTCTACACCCTCACACACATATATATACTAGGGCACACACTAACCACATTTTCACTCCCTCCACTCTCAATTCTATCACATTGACCCCATATCAAATAAATTTAACAAATTTCACATTTATTCGATATTCTATCATTAATATAACCTTTAAACGAATTTTTTATTTATTTAAAAAATACGGGTCTCTACATCCTGAATCATGGAAGAGATTTAGTTCTTCTGAAGGCTGCGAGAAGTTTGGTTGTTCATAAGCTTGCGAGAAGTGTGGTTGTTCATAAGATTGCGAGAAGAGTGGTCATTGGTCGCGGTGAAAGTTGCGAGAAGTTTCGTTCTTCTGAAGGCTGCAAGAAGGCTTTGCGGGGGCTTGCCCTGATTCTCCTACCACGTCCACCTGCTGGTGACGACATGCTCTGGAAAAAAGAAAATAGTTCTTTAGGTACAAAAGTTCAGATTACAATAACGTGACCAAACATATTTACATAACTACAAAAACATGCATTCATCTCCATCTCAAAGTAGAAGTCCCAAATATGACATCCATGTCGACAATATGTCAACCTCTTATGCAGTACGACTATTACATAAATAAGTACATAGGAAAACACAGAGTATGAGTGGGTTTGGATTAAAATCTAGTATTTCAATTCTCTATCCCTGCACTATGCAAATGCACAACAAGGTTAGTAGGAATTCTTAGTTAATTCCTGAGACAGTCGTTCCTTCCCATTTTATACATGTAATCACAATATCCTCCCTTTTAAAAAAGTACATTAAAGTTCAAACCGAATGATGTATTAACATGACAACCCTTATACCGAGCCTTCATAAAGACAGGAAAAGGAGACAGAACGGGTTGTGAACACGCGAATTAGCTTTCCAGGTCAACCAATCTCAGCACTCAGTAGAAAATTTTGCAACTTATGGCTTGCCTTTGTAATTGATCGTACTGCTCTCGTTATCACTCGAGCAGCTTCCACAAATTATACATCGTTAGTCGAATGAAATTGGCACTAGCTTATTCAAACAAACATACATGAGTTCGAGAGTGAACAGTTTGTTTCCTGCACCAACCTAAACCTCTAGTAAAAAGAAACCCCAACTACAAACAAGGAACAAGCCACCACAGGATTTCCTCTCCCGACACGCACCCTACCGAAATACCAATAAGACAACCCCAAAACATCATTTACCCCAAGTCAAAAGTTTCAAATCAAATGCAAAGTGTTGAACTCTATCCTATTCCATCAATTTTAACCCAGCGGTTCTGAGTTACAATTTTGAGGCATAGATTTACACTTTTTTATATAAGAGAATAGAAATATGAAAACCTGCAGATCTGGGATTGGACCTCTTCTTCTTCGTGTTCTTCCCCGCTCGTTGTTACTTCTGCAACAGGGGAGAAGGAGGGCAACACAAATGAGGTTGGAATATGTGTTCTTCTCGGCCCGTTCCGACTTCTGGAGGGGGAGAGGGACAACGGAGAGGGGGAGAGGGACGGCGACTTCTGGAAAGGGGGAGAGGGACAGCTGCGGGGATGAGATGAGATGAGGAAAAAGTGTTTTGTTGTACAGTAGAAGCCCTAGGAGATGAAAATGGGGCAAAGGCAGTATTGTCATTTTACTCCAGGCCTGTGGGGAATAGAGACCAAAAACGACGTCGTTTTGGTCAAACATTTTTAAAAAAAAGGAAGGTTCACAGATCTGGAACCAGCCTACTTTTTGGGACCAAAAAAACGAAATTTAACAAAAAGTGGAACGGAGTCTTACTTGTATTACTTGTGGTTGTGTGATTAAGCATAAGTGGTCTCCACTCCAAAGGCGTCTGTACATGTAGCGTTATGCTTTAAGTTGTGATTTGAGCATGCAAAGTAATATAAAGTTGGATGATCTTGCCAGTTTAGCTTCAAGATTTCAATGAATGATTTATGATTACTTATGTGCAAAGTCCTACTGCGGAGTCTATGCATGAAAACGAGACATCATAATCAAAAAAGTTAGAAACATGACACAAATGGTGTGGTTAACAGAAAAACGTGTACCGAAAAAGAAAATATTTTTGGAATTACATTATGACCAGTTGCGGTAGCATAATGTGAGTTGTATGTGTGTGTGTATGTGCCAATGGAAACCGGGGACGACGGAACCATTGTGAGGATACTCGGGAACCCGAAATGGCAGAACAGAGGTTGGGTGTGTAGCTTGGTTATCCGCGGAGATGAGCCAATGCAAAGTTTTATGTGTCAATGGGAACCCGAGACAGCGGAACCATTGCGAGAATACTCGGGAGACCGGAACGGTGGAACCGAGGTTGGGTGTGTTAAAAGGATTTTGGAAATGTTGATTTGGACAAAGAAAAGTGAAAGCGATGACACGGTCTACGATGAGTTGTGTAGGAGAAACTCATAAAAACCATGGACACCAATGTTAGTTTGTATAGTGAATGTGGATGTGTTATTATTAGCAATTTGGTTAAACATGCATGATTCTATGTGGAAACCATAGCTATTGTTTGTAAGGTATGAGTTAGTGGGTAGGATTTATTCTATTGAGTTTTTGTAGCTCATGGTGTTATCTTTGGTGACCCTGACATATTATATGGGTGGCGACGCCGGTATAATATGTTAGATCTTATAGATGAACATGGTGAACTGTTCACCTTGGAGGCTTTCGGAACCGAAGAACTTGCTAGGATGGAGGAATAAGCAGAGCAATAGATAGGGACCCTAATTTTCCCTTTTTCATGTTTAAATAAAAATACTCTTTTAAGAGGTTGTTGTAATAATGAGCCATGACTCTATTTAAATTTTCAATAAATGTTTAATCTAACGTTCCAAAAATCCGGGGCGTTACAAAAAATAAGTAAGTAGTTAGAGTATTTGCATTGTGTTTTTTATTTCACCATTGCCATTTTTGTTTTTGGCCAATGAATAATATCATTTCGCCAAAAAATATGGCAAGGGTGCTATACCCATGTCTGCCATACTCATTTTTCTTTCTCTTCCAATAGAAAATGACAATTTTGCCATATATTTTCTCAATATTGGCAAATAAAATGGGATTTGTCAAATTTGAGAAATTTTTGAGTTTATGGGTGTGGGTTAGGGGTGTCCACTGATCCGACCCGGACCGATTGAAAAATGAAGCTAATGGACGGTTCTGATCGGGTGTTCAGATCAGATTCAAGTCCAAAATCTGGAATTTCTTTCACTGTCGGTCGGGTGTTAGGTGCACCTAATAATTTCTCCATTGTCCCGATCTGACCGACATAATATATATATACACACACACACACATATATATATATAACAAAAAAATCCCTACCGGCCACACTTCCAGTTCCAAATTTCCCTAGTCCTCCTCAATGCTCACGACGCCTCCTCACGCCTCCTCCTCCCCAAAATCGATCACATCTCCCTCTCTCTCTGACCTAAAATTAGAGTCGACCAGTGAGATAAGATCGGAAGAAAAAATAATGGAGGGAGAGAAGAAACCTTCGGCGTTGTCAAATGTGGCCTGTGGTGTAACGACCTGATTTTTTGCGTCAATTTTTTTTGAATAAAATTAAACATTTTATTATAATTCTTTTACTAAAAATCATTTTATCATTTATTAAAGTGGTTGTATTATTATAATTTAACTCTAGGAGCTAGCCATTAAAAACCCTTTGATATCATAGGATTTTTCCATATCTTGAACCTTGATATCTTTGTACCCAACTATTATAGAACCCTATCATTATGGTCATGATCCTAAAAATATAGGAAAGATATGGATGAATTTAGGAGATATCTTGAGATATGTAGAGAGAGAGAGAGATCTAAAAAATAATTTGAGAAATCTAAGAGAGATTTGGGGGAGACATGTCAAGTACATACATGTAGATAAGGAGAGAAATCTAGAAATTAATCTTGTAGTTAATACTAAGATTTGTAGTACAAATTATTTTTCTCCAAGAAAGCCTAAACCTGGATTAAAATCCTAGATCTTATTGTACTATTTGATTCTTGCATTAAAACCTAAGACTAGAAAGAATAAATCTAGAACCCTAATGTGTGAGTGCTGGAATGCGAGAGGGAGAGATTGGAGCAGATTTTGCTCTTGATACTATTGTACAAAACCCTTAAAACCCCTAAGAATTTGGCTATGAACCCATGATTGTGTGATAACCCAATTTTCAACTTAAAAATACGATTATTGAAAAAAATTCTTGAAATACTGACACCACAGTTAGATCCGAAACATTTTTCTTAGTCTACAGTAAATTTTAGACAATTTTTCTGAGAACGAAGTTTGGACAGTGTAACCTTTCAGGAACTCCACGCATTTAGACTGTCAACTAGATATATTTCTAAGGCTTGGCAATGTCGGCAGATAGTTCCCAAATGAGATCATTTCTTCAAAAAAAAAAAAATTTGCCATGAATGTAGTAATATTATTCACGTAGACAAACTCAGTTGGGTAGTTACATATATTATGGTGCTAACATTAAGCGAGCCACTTACCATTAAGATTTAGAGAGTATACTAGGTCATGACTTAAGATTTATAAAAATTAGAGTATTTTTGGTGTATCTATCAATTTCTATTTTATAGATATCAACCTAACCCTATTAACAAAATCGTGACTCGGGAGTGAGGCACAAGTCCCTGGGAGACGGAAAGCCGTAAGGTTCAAAGAATATTCTGGAAAGAATCATATTAGATATACTTAGATTTATTAAGATTTGTTTTTGATTTTACTGGATATTATTAGATAATATAAGATTATGTTTAGATATTATAAGATTATGATACTTGATTTGATTTCCTAAATATGACCTGGATTTTAGGTTCACTAGTATAAATAGTCTCACACCTATGCACACTAACTCACACCTCACTTCTTCATTCTTTTCTTCCTTGTTCTTGCATTTATTTAAAGAGAGGGAGAGAGAGAGAGAGAGAGTGAGAGAGAGGAGGAAAAAAAAATAAAAAATGTCAAGCACCACTACCTTGCCACCTTTCCACCACCACTCAAAACCACCATTCGATATTTAAATTTCAAAATCTAAAAGTTGTTCGGAGTCATAGTTAAGAGAAAATTATTTTTCTTTTCATCAAATTCCAATCGAGGTGACGTCACTCCGTTTCGACCCGACGAATCCGTAACTCACTGCCGTCAAGAAGAACGGTAGAAACCTCCTATTTGCTCATCTAAGTATAATATTGATGTGCTATATGTTTAACTATTTATTTATTATTTTTATGATATCACATGATTAAATTGTTTAAGTTGAAAAGTTGATTTTATCATTGTAATGCTTAATTAGGTGCATGTTTGTTGATAAGTTGTGATGTTATAATTTTCAATGTTGTCAAAAATAGAAATGCATGAAATTAGTGATTTCTTATTATCGCATGATTGTAGCAAGTTTTGAAAGAATAATGTGAACGCGAGAAAATGATGCATGATTATGAGACACGAAAAATGAGAAGTAAAATACAAAAAGTAAAAAGAAAATGAAATGTGAAAGATTAATAATTGTGTGAGCATGAGAACCCGATGAAATCAGAAAGAATGGTTAGCGGAATCATGGCTCAGGTGTGTGTATGTGAGCATGATAACTCGATGGAATCTAAAAGATGGTTAGCGAAATTATGCCTCGAGTGTGCGTGTGTGAGCTTGAGAACCCGATAGAATCTGAAAGATGGTTAGCGGAATCATGGCTCAGGTGTGCGTGTGTGAGCTTGAGAGCCCAATGGACTGAAAGATGGTTAGCGGAATTAGTGCTTTGGGTAGAAAAAATTAGCCTGGGAGCCGATGGAATCTGAAAGAAGGTTAGCGGAACCAAGTGCTCAAGGAGATATAATAGAAAGTGGAATCGATACTTGAAAAATGATGATACGATTTACGATACGCTACGATAACTTTGAAAGGACCGACATATCTGTTTACCTAGATGTGAAATTTTTGCGAAATGATAAACTTTTATATGCTATTTTTGTTAGTGTATAGGACATAGGGGTAGGAGTTAACTATTGAGCTTAAAAGCTCATGGTGCTACTTTTGTGGCCCTGGGATTTTATGCCAGTCTTAAGTGACGAACAGAGTTTATTAGCTGGAGGAGTACGGTGCTGCTCAGAGACTTTCCAATGAAGAAGAATGACGTGAGGAGTAGAATTTACCCTAGTGCCCTTCCTATCATATTTGTTAAATGTACTTTGAAATTATGGAGAATTTAGTTTGTAATGAATTTATATTTAATAAATGTTGAAAATTTATTAAATTGACGTTTTCGATAATCGGGGCGTTATAATTGACTGTAAATTTCTCAAGGCAAGGCTCGCCCGCAAAATTGGACGTACTTGGTATTGAGCTCGATGAACTCATCGACGTCGATGTGGCCGTCGTCGTTGCTGTTGAACTCGCGGATCATGGCGGAGATCTCAATGGGGCTTGGTAGAAGAATGTCTATGATGTGTGGAGTGGAGACTAGGGAGAGAGAGAGAGAGAGAGAGGGAGAGAGAGAGAGAGAGAGAGTTCTAGAGGCGGCGAGAGAAGAAAGTAAGATTGTGTGTAACCCTACACTACACGTGTGTGTATATATATAAAGGGCATTTATGTAATTTTATTATTTCGGTTCGATTTGATTTGGGTATCGGTTCGGGTAAGAGCTAAATCACACCCGAACCGATACCCATTCGGTTATCCAAGGCCTCAATTAAACCCATATCCACGGGAAAATTTCGGTTATGGTTCGGAAAAAATTTTCGGTTTCGAATCGGATACCCATCAATTTGGTTCAAATTGCCATCCAAGCATAAAATAGCTGCACACGTGCCCCGTTAACTAACTAATAAAAATAAATAAAATACGCCGCACCCTACAATTTTCCCGCTTCCTCTCGCTCTTCTAGTTTTCGCTCCATCGTCTTTCTAAACAGCAGGTGCCCTTAGTATATTTGTTTCAGCCAGCATCATCAAAACACACACACACACTCTCTCTCTCTCTCTCATATTCGTCAGAATTGGAAGACGGTGGTTTAGGAACTCAAGATGGAAGAGTACTTGCTTTGCTTGAAGACTCTACGATCTCAAATGAACGGTACGTAAACCTAGGTTTTCGATATCCCATCACAGTGGCGGAAATTCAATTGTAGATGTTCAGATTAGTCGTCTCCTGCGACTGATCATCACTGCAACTATTTACGTATTTCTACCTAATTGATTTTCAAATGTTGGTATTGAAGATGTGGAGGATCAAGCGGCGAAGATCTCAGTCGAAGAGCAAACTCAATTCACTACCATTCAAACTCTGGAGAAAGATCTCCAATTAGGTTTCCTTCTCCTCTCCTCTTTCTATTCGATGTTTATCTCTATATGGTGTAACAGTACACAAATTATTTACTGTTGTATGTTTACATCCATTCGTACCGTACTTATGGTTTTGATATGTGCTTAATATGTTTGTTTATTTGAAAAATGTGTGTGCACACGCCCGTGTGAATATTTATTATATTCGTCGATATGAGCCTCCCTATCGGTTATTTTGTTGGTGAGTTTACTTCCTAACAATTTGCCATTTACTTCCAAAAAAAGGGGGAAATTATGTGCTAAGCCCCATAGTTTGACCCGTTTCTCAAATTAAACCCTAGATATTTAGTTGGAAAATGGTAATATGCTTATATGTTTATTTATTTGATTATATGTGTGTATATAGTACATTGGTCGATATGAGCCTCCCTCTCCTATTCAATTTACCGTAAACCCCATGCCTATAGGTAATTTTGTTGGTGCAACGTCGTAACAATTTGTAATTTACTACAAAAAAAAGGGGGAAATTATGTGCTAAACCCCATGGTCTGACCTGTTTCTGAAATTAAGCCCTAAATATTCAGTTGGAAAATGCTAACCACGTCGATAACGTATAGGCAGTGCCAATTTTATTGGCAATTCTTCATACTTCCGGACAATGCCGAAGCTTCAACCCACAAAATCATGTTTAAAATTGACGCAAATATAGCCCCAGGTCAACTTGAATTGTCCTCCACAAATAACAACTCCAGGTGACAATGTGCCCTAGTAAGAACTGATCTAGAATATGGAGGCACTTACAGTTCACATGTGCCAACGTGGTAATCTATTTTGTAAGCAAGGAACTGTGGAAATCAAGGAGCACTTTACCATTATCTTGTTCTCCATACCATTAGCATTTATATAAGGGGCATTGCACCTGGTCAACTTGAATTGTCTCCACAAATACCTACTCTACTCTAGGTGACAATGTGCCCTAGTAAGAACTGGTTATTCATTCCATTAGCGTTTGTACTTTGTATAAGGTGCATTCAATAGATATCATGTACTTAAAGTATCCAGATACCAAGGATTGTATGGCGCGTGGAGATAGCTTAGTGTGATGAGAGACTAACAAATACAGTAATTTTTATTTGTGACAAATATAAATTGTGAAGCTATGATACTGAGAAATTTCCATTTCTATGCACCATCTATCTCACTCCATCAGATGATGGATTAAAAATTTATAAGTTCGTATTTCTAATTTGAAGCTAAAACTAGCTACCACCAACTTCTGGAAACGCGATATTCTTTTGCATCCACTTGGAGTCACTCATCCTCCTTTTTTTCCCCAGCTCCCAAAGCCAACTAGGAGCTCCCATCCACTCAAAAGGATACACAGTATTAACATCAGTTATGTTGCGTTTCTTTTGGAACACAATGCTGATAGTTTCACTAGTACTATGCACGGAGAAAGGGGGTCTAGTTTTCCTTTGTCCTTTTTTTTTTTTGGTCAATCTTTCCTTTGTCCAAATGGGGGTCAATTTTGGAATTAGCTGAAAAAACCTTAGGCAGCTTACGAATGCAAAAGGGGGACTCCAGACTGGATTACTAATTCCTGGTCCCCCAGGTACTCCTAACCCCCCAGTTGGGTCAGATTGCTAGACCATTGGGCTTGCTATTCTTGGCTTCAATGGGATTCGGGGGTTCCACGGGACTATTAATCCCATCCCAAGCCTAAGAATCAACCATCCTTGTGTATCCATTGCTGCATCTCTGCATACATTTGGACACAATCTGGACCCACCCTATTGCGTGGCTGGTTTACTTTCAATTATATTTGTTTTTTGTTGGGCATGTTACACACTACGACACGCTAGAGGCACTTAGGACACAGTAGAGACACATTAAGTGCTCATAATGGAATTTTAAAAAGTGAAGGTGAGGCCAAAATTGCCATGAATGCTTAGTTCTTGAATACTTATTTAGTAACTGATGATTTTGTACCTTCATATTGTTGATGTTACTAGAAATAGTGTTTCTGTTTTCCATATGTACCCAGAATTGCCTGCAGTATATATAACTTTCTATATTCAATGTCTCACCAACGTGTATGTGGCCTAATTTTTAAAAATGGGGCTGTCCATATATGTGTGTGTTGTGTTGTTCATGGCCCATATCCATGCGTCTTATAGCATGAGCCAGTGGATCTAGGAGGAATCTTTTCCATAATAGAAAATTCTTAGTTTCTTCTTCTTTAAAAAATTCTTTAAGCCGTGGTTCTTTTCCTTTTATGCTAAATTTGAGCAATTGTTGAAGAAAGTATCTCTTCCCTTTGACGCCTCCCTAAAGAAAATGTACTTATTATCAGCAGCCAAGTGTTTGTTCTGGAGTAATGGACAATAGTATCTACGCTAGGTGGAAACCCATTGATTGATGCAGGCGCCGCTTGTCAGTTTTTTGGTAGTCAAATTTATTAACAAAAGAGCAAGGCTACAAAGCAACAAGACGGGCATACCCCTCAGGCAATGGCATCACTAGCAAGCAACCAAAACAAAAAACAAAACAGAGTCAAAACAAGCTTAACACCCTTGCTTTCTGCAGAATGTTTGTGGATACATCCCATTCTTTCCAAATTTCTAAATTTCCTGGATTCACCTTCCCACCTCTCCAAGAACTCACCCTAGCCTCATAGCTGCAACAATGTTACTCTTCAAAGTTATAGAATCTTTTTACTTGTGGTTGAATTTGTCTCCTTTTCTCCCTTCAAATGTGATAGACTGAGGAAGCCACTGATTGCTTGAGCACAGAATTCTGCATAGGGGAATTTGCCACATAGGGAGGTCCAGTTCCACATTCCAAGGTTAAGACCATAGTTATCAACCTTGTACTAGATGGTGTATCAATTTTAAAATTCGTCTGGTATGTACAGGTACTTGTATTTGTTCACATACTATATTGGACATATCGTCGCATCGTATCTTTATATTTCAACTAAAGATATCATATAAAATATAGCTACCTTTTGGCAAACTTATTAATGTTTTTACTCATCAAATTTGGCAGCAACCCGAAATTTACAAATAGAGTTGAAAAAGCTAATCAATACAAGATCAAAAAGAAGAAAGGAAAAAAAAGAAGCTAATCAATACCTTCAGTCTTTTAGTTAAGAAGAACTATAAAAATATCTCTTTCTTACACAATAATAGAACTCTTCCTTTGTTTTTGATAAACTCAAACCCCATCTTTCTACTCTTTGACTCTCTGTAAAAAAGCATTACAGCTATGAGCTACCCACAATGTCCTGAAAGACAAGAAAGCGACGCTCCAATGCTCCATGGCAACAAAACTCAGGGAGGATGCAACAAAATCCGGCAATCTTTCATCTTTTCTCTCTTCTTCTCCCTAAAGCTTCAGAGCGATACGTCATTGATTCACTTTAGAGGGGTACGACCCAACCCATGTGTCTTTTGTACCGGACAAAATCTGCAAAATGGCTGTAACAGCCAAAACAAAATGGTATTTAGCTGGAATGGAACACAGTGCCAAGTATTCCGTTTTCTTGCAGTACCATACAAGATCGACAACTTAGCTCAGGACTTCTTAGAATAATATGGTTCTTTGAATAGAGGACCAAACGTTGGCTGTATGAGCATAATCAAAGAACAGATGACCATGGCTTTCGTCTTCTAGATTGCAAAACATGCACCTGGTGAGGAGCTTCTTCCAACAACATAACTAGAGATGAAGCCCCATTTGGACAATTCTTCTTAAACGAACCAACTTTGTTCTGCTGTTAGCCAGCTTGTTTCTTTGTTGCTTTTCATAACCAACTAAGCAGATTTGGCAGATTTGTTTATTGTACACCATCTTTCCAATGCCTCGCTAAAGAAAATGTTTTGATCCTTAGCTGCCAAGTCATTGATGGGGATCAAACTTGTCAGTTTGTTTGTTGTTTTTGATATCCAAGCAGATTTGTTTATTGTACACCTTTTTTCTGTGACAGAGGCTGGTATTTGCTTCATAAAGCTCTGGTTTATGAAGTGAATTTCGAGTAATTTTGGAATAATTAAGCTAAGGATAATTTTGGTACTAATGTTTAGGAAAGAAGTCGTATCTTCTACTGAAGTTGTATGCATTGTAGTTCCACATCCTCCCACCCGCTTTCCTTATTCGCTGACTGCTTTTTATTGTAGCTCATTCAGATATCAAGAACCTTGAAGCGGAGACTGATCAGATGTTGAAGGCCAAGGGGCAGATTTGTTCCCAGATTTTGGAGAAAAAGAGAAAATTTTCCTCTTTGGAATCAGATTCAACCATGCTTTCTCGGGTAGTTCTTTTTTTCCCTTGAAAACAATCCTATCCTAAACGGTAGATGATAAATTGTTGGATCATGTTTCTACAAATACATCTCCATGAGGAGATTGATTGATGTGGGATAGCTTTTCAAACTTGGAATCAAGGTTCCTACACGGGCTAGGGTTTTAAAAAGCTAGCATGTTAGGGTTTAATGTGACTCAAAAAGGCCTCTTTCTCAAATTGAAGAATGAAGAAAATGAAGCCCTCTTTATTGAGTGGAGCCCCAAAATTAGGTATGAGAAATTGGGGTTACGATAATTTGATTAAAGTTGGTTGGATAATATAAAGAACAAAGAATAAAGTAAAGGTCTTTGGTGGAGTTTGTCTCACATCGGTTAATTATCTCCTCCAAAAATTAGTATATGAGCCTGGGCTGCCTCTCCATTCATTGCCAATTGGTTTTTAGTTGGATGCTTTAAGATATCAAAGCTAAGGTTTTGGAGAATTTGTTCCCCTTGTTTGTGCCTTAAGTGCACCGTTGTTTGTTGGGATCCATTTGTTATGGACAATGTTCTAAAAGTTGCTAGGCGCTAGTCGGGTGGTCGGTCACCTTCGAGCTTTGAGGCCTAGTAATCAGTGATTAATTGGCGCATAGCAATTAGTTATCAGCGATTAATCGGAGCATAGCAATTTGTCGGATCTAGTCGGATAGGCCCCGCCAACGATTAAACGCCGATTAATTCCGTTTTTTTAGAAAACTGGTTATGGATTGTTTGGTTCACTCTCCACGCAAGAGCAAAACCAGGAATTTATTTCGCCCTAGGCTAACCCAAAAATTATACTCCCTCCGTCCCTTTTTAAATGTCCTGCTTCGTAATTCCAACTTATTAAAAAGACATCATTATACCTTTCACATCAACTTTTTCCTCTACTTTTCCTACTTACCCATCATCATTACACTTTTACTCACTAACTTTTCAAAATGGAATCTACTTTGAGGGACATAATAGACAATGCACCAACTTTTACCTACTAACTTTACAAAATGGACACTTATTAAGGGACAGCCCAAAATTGGAATACCGGACTATAAAAAGGGACGGAGGGAGTACATATGAACCAAAAAGAGGCAAACTCGCACATAAATATATAAATTTTCAAAAATAAACAAATGAAAAGTACAAAAAAATGTACATTATTCAAGTTGTACCTCTACGATGTTTTAGAGAGTAAAATCATCTATTATCAAATCTGATTCGATATTCTCAATGAGTTATCTTTCAAGAACGACAAAAGAGTTTTTCCTCCCTTTTTATTTTGTTGTTCCATTATAATTTAACTCTAAAAGAGTAAAATTGTAAGCACCAACATTTTAGACCAATTTTAAGCACACTGGCCAGTGCTCTGCATCAACTAAATTAGTGTAAATCTAAACATACCAGCCAGTGCTCTGCATAATAAGGGAATACTTACGGATCTTAAGCCTCGCAATTTGACCAAAATTAGAAGTATTTGGATGGTGGGTAACGGGTTGGCTGGGCTGAATGGGAGGATGTTGGTTTTGGCTGGGCTGAATGGGAGGATGGTGAGTTGGGATAAACTCATTTGGTTTGAAAATTTACATATATTTTTTATATATATTTTCATATTTTTGGGAGAGTACTTGGGCTATATAGCCGAAGGTAGCCTTGGTGACAATGGTGTACTTCTACCCTTGTTTCCATGTGTGAGTCGGGGGTTGCACGTGTCCAAAAACTTATATATCAACTTGAGTGGCCTCTCCACTCATTGCCAAATGGTTTTGAGTTGGATGCTTTAACAGTCTCCTGTCAACCCCTCTATGGTAAAATGTTCAGCTCTCTAATCTTTATATATCACATTTTCTACCCCCTAGTAATGGTCATGTCAACCTTGGTGGGTACTCATGGCAATATTGTCTGGCAATAATTTGCGTGCATTTCCATTTTTGGGTTCTTATCCGATTTCTAGACGAGTTGAGACAACTAATTGACAGAGAAAAGAGAGTAAGAGAGAAAACAAGAGAGAAGAAATAAAGCGAGCAATCTTTTACTTCTCTGATCCGGTTCCTCTTTTGTTGTGTTGCTGTTCTGTATATTTCCGAGCCCAAAAACAAGAAAAGAATAATAAGCATTTATCCCAAGCCCGGTGATTTATCTTGGAGGTAGACGGTTGACCTCTATACTACCACAAAAGAACAACTTGCTTGCTTGGGTAACCAGGAAACAAACATTTGCTACTTTCTTAATACTGTCCTTGTCTTCAATGGCTTACAGACACTGGAGCTTATTCAACAAGAACGAGTGAGCTTGTCAGCCAAATTTGTGGCGAAAAGGTTAGTTAATGTAAACATAAGATAGAGCTTAACTTATTTTTAATGTTAGTCACACGTCTCTTTTACTGCAACAGCACTTACTATACAAATATTATGGAGGATATCAATGCCAAATTGCAGGAACAACAGGTTTTATACCCTTTATCACTTTTATTCATTGCCATATAGAAAATATTTCAGTTGATAATAAGGGCTTTTGCTTTTGGGTAGGATTGGATCAAATATTACAAACTCAACTCAATCATTGGACAACAGGGATCTGTAATTTTCGATGATATTTATTCTCTCTCTCTCTCTCTCTTGGAACTTTTGAGTTGTGATGATACATGTTCGTATATACATGCATGAGGCTTTCATTTGGTTCCTATGAACAAAATGCATTCCGTTACTAGTCTCACATGCTGCGTTGTATATTTTAACTTCGCTCTGATAAGCTGCGGAACACGTGTCAATTTGTTCGGATGTGGACATGACCCGACATGCCCTGTACACAGCTTGGATGCACCTAAATGCATGCTTGATTGTTCTTCTTGTTACTATTATTTCTGTAGACATGTTGGAGATGCTAAGGGACACAGTGGGGACACACTAAAGCTATGCTAGGGACACATTAGTAGGTCAGAAAACAATGTTGAAAAGTTGGGCATGGTCAAATTAGCTATGGTTGCTTAGTTCATGAATGTTGCTGAGTGACGGTGGTATTTTCAATATTTAGTATGTCAATATTGCTTGTGCTTTTTATCAAATTTGAATCATTTGATTTGATATGATATTCCTGATTGTGTATGAATCTGCGATAACAGTGTCTTAAATGGTGAAAGGCACACTGAGGCGCAACGGTCCCCTGGGGCTTTAGCGCAAGGCATGGCGCGCGCTTTATTGACGCGAAGAGCAAAAAAAAAAAAAATTCTTCACAACGAGGCAAATTTTATTAGAACAAATTTTCAAAACAAATAAACACTTGTAAAACTTTCAAATGTCATAAAACATAGCATGTCAATGGTTAAACAAAAGTACCAAACACTAAACATAACATATCATCCATGAAAATTGTGTGGATCAACCTTTTCGCAATACTTCCAACCAGGGTTTTTTTTACTAGAATTTTCAGATGTCATCTACAATTAACAAGTACGAATAAATACAACAAACTGAACAAAGACTTTAAACAGAGCTGAAAAAAAAACAAAAAACAGCAGGTGAGTGTGACTGACTAGGAAAAAAAAAGGTGGGTCGGTCTGTCAGTGAAAAATAGAAAGAAGAGGAGGAAGAAGAAGAAGAAGAAGTAGTGAGATGGCAAGAGGAGGAGGAGGAAGAAGAAGAAGAAGAAGTGAGACGGTGGGAGGAGGAGGAGAAAGAAGAAGAAGAAGAAGTTACCTAAAGTCCTAGAGTCTGAACAGACGACGATCAGAGAGGGAGAAGAAGAAGCGTCTTGGAGTCCTGGTCTGAATCTTCTGAAGAAGAGGCTGCTCGATCTGAAGAATAGGGTTGAGATCGATTTAAAGGTAGAAATTATTTAGTGCATCGCATTCTCCGGCAAGGTGTGAGATTGTTTTTTACTTCAAAACAAAAAGCGCGCGCTTCAGTGCTTTTCGTGCGCCTTTGGGTTCCACGCTATAGCCCACATTCTCGAAGCGCAATCCTTGCGCTGCACCTCGCACTATAGTGCGCGCTTCACGTGCTTTTTAAAACACTATGCGGTAATATATAAACTTTTAGTTTTACCGCGTTTTCAACGTGTATGTGTTCCTAATTTTTGACAAAGTAATGTGTCCATGTCGTGTTTGTGTCCGTATGCGTGCTTCTGGGTGATAACTTGTTGATTGATGCCTTATTTCTTCTTGTGTAATATGCAATCTACATCTCTGAAGTAGTACCAAACTCATAAATTTTTTTCCTTGTAGATTAGACCATCAATATAAATGTCTTGAGAAGTTTGTTTTTCTTCCGGTCATCCCCTGTATTATTTTTGAAAAGTGGAGTGTCATAATATGGATGTTTCAAGATTCTTGGTCTTGTAACTTTTCCATGTGTACAGCACTACTTGTTACATATGAAAAAAATCTAAGAAGCAGTTACACTTAGATGAATGTGTCTGGTTTTTCATGTACATACACACAACACTCATTGGAAACTTCTAGACCCATGTTTCCAAACACGTTTTACTATTTCCCTAAATTTTCTAAAATCAAATATGCTCGTACATTCGTAGAACACTTATATAGTTTTGATGCCATTACAAGTAAAATAGAATGTGATGATACAAGAAAAACAAGGTAAAAATTTGTCCATTTTTGCTCCTTTAAACTTTAGAAAGAAGTTTTCATCACATTTATGCCTTGTTCACTTCGCGATTCAAAAAGAATTTTTCAAAAAATTCCCCCTACTTTCCACCTCTCTCTCTATCTCTCTCCACTCATTACCCCTACTATTTTTCAAAAACACTTTTCAAATTCCAATCCAAACAAAGCATTAGTTATCATGTTCTAAATTAAACTTCTTATGTACACAACATTTAATTGTGTATCATTCTCTGTGAAATAGAAATACACATATAAAGGCTTTGTTTGATTGGTAGTTTAGTTTAGTTTTGGTAGTGGGTGGAGAGAAAGATAGGGTAATAATTGGAGAGAGGGGTAATGATTGGAGAGAGATAGAGAGAGAAATGAAATTATTAAATTAATAATTGGAGATATAGGGTAATGATTGGAAACAAAACTAAAACTAAACTAACAACCAAACACAGTGAATAAACTACGTATTTTCTATGTGTATCTTGTCTTATTTTGTGAGAAATCACGTGTCAGTCAAGTGTGCATATTTCTAAGCCAGAAATTTGGTTTATTTCTACTATGTTTACTTTTTACGGTGAAATCGACTCTCTGTTGAGCTAGACAAAATCTTTTAGGGTGTTGTATTGGGTAATTTTGTTGCTATGACTTTCTCACCAGTCACAACATATTTAACTCTTAACCTTCATACAGAAAATATTGTAATGCTACTGATTTTAGTTCATACATTTCAAGGATGCCAGTGGGGAACAAACAAGAGAAGCTGAAAAGGGGGAACATATAAGAGAAGATGAAGGTATGACTTGTACACTGATGTGACATTTCTGGTAAAGTTCTACTTTTTGTTTGGATTCTTACTAAAGAAACCTGTGTTTGATTTGTTACCACTTCATTCTGTTCGAATGGAAATTTTGTTGCGATGGGGAAACATGAAGACTGTACAACAAAAGAAACCATCTAGTCCCCAATCATTGCGGGTATGGGCGGGCGGACGATTGGAGACAAGCCTAACATTTGGCAATATATGCACAAATTGACTCCTCTTAGAATACCATTGAAATAGTGGCCCCCCTATACCTCCAAGAACCGAGGAGCTAAAGGGACGTTTTGCTGAAGAATGGCCCCCAAAACAAAGCTGAAAGGCATCAGAGAGGGCAGGCCTAGAGACCCAAATCAATTTATGTGCTCATTAGCATCCTTCATTCATAGTCCAGAGTATTGGAAAGCACACAATGGGAAACATGACGACTGTATATCTGAAAAATTTGATAGCTGACCAGGACAATTTAAGAGAAACTTTCTTAAAGCTAAATGGAACTTCTCTGCTAGAAGCTAATAAATTTCCATAATCGTATTTCCCTCAGACCCCCTGCGTTGGGTCCAACACCGAAATGAAATGACCAAAATGTGAAACGTTTTCGAGATGTTCAAAACAAAGAGTTTTAAACCATTCTATACTTTGACAGTTAGTGATAGGTTAGATGGATTAAGTTACGTAAATGCCTGCAAGGAATTTTGCCCATACTATGAAACTCCTACGTAGCATGCTATATTGGTTGGTATAACAATATCTTAACACAAAGTGCCTGTTTTTCTTTTCCAATGGTGAGGTAAAACACATGCTATATTCACATATACTTGTGCCAAATTTGGAGGTCCTAGTAGAATAGAGGTACATTATTACAAATATAGATACTCCTTAAATAATCTGGAAACTAATGTACTTGTTTTGTCTGTATAGCTTTAATGTGTATATCTGATTTCTTCATCTACTGAACTTCACTTGCAGGGAAGTGTAGAGCAGAGAGTCATCCCATTGCAGAAAATGTGGTATGGGCATGTCATTTCATATTGTAATGGGCCAGTGGCTATTATGGAGTTGTAGGCTTTTAATTGTCCACCTAATCTCAGGATGATGCAGTGAAGAAGCTAGTGACTACGTTAGAATCTGGCAAAGCTAAGCTTGATCTGGCGACACAAACAAAATCCAATCTTCTTGCGGAGACTAGCAAGGTTTTACCATGAGTGGATTTACATACTTGTGCAGTGGAAGAAAACTAATATTTATGTTATTGAATTGGTTGTGAAGCAAACAGTAATTATCAGGGTTCTAGGTTTAGTCTGTGTAAATCTTGAGTGCACATGACATAAGTATAAGTTGCGCTAGAGTATAGTCTGTTATTCTCTGTCTTCCTTTCTCCCTAGTCTCTGGTATTTCTGCTAGAAGTTATTCTATCGCTTTCTCTTTAGTGTCTGGTACTTCCCAACAAAGAGGACAATTTGAAATATTCTTTATGCGTTTATCATAGATCAGTTTTGTTTCTTCTTCTACTTTCTGATTGACAGAAGGCAGTGATGTTCACCAAAAATTTGTGTTCTTTTAGTATAAGAAATCAGATATGTATAGGTAATTCTCTTTAGAGTGGGTCCCCTTTTATCATAGGTACTAAACGGATATGTTTTTTTGCTTATATTTTGTTTGATATTCTGTTGTGCTAGATTTTTCTGGTAGACACAACGTGTATCTAGGTTGCTCTGCCATTGTATCTTGTGTATAGTCAGGCTTAAGCATTGAACCATTGCCTTAAACCCAACCTACTCCTTGTATTATAAGCGCATAGGTACAAAAATTAGGTGGAATCAGATGAAAAAAGATAGTATTTAATAACCGTCTCGTTTTGTGTTTGGATCCTGTATATTTTTGAGTTTAATGGGTACCTACCATTCCAAATACCATGAGATTCAAAGGATTCCCTCATTCAAATTGCTATTATATCAGGTAAAACAATCTGTTGAGCAAGTGAAGTGCAGGATTAGTGGTTTCAAGGTAACTCATATGTTAGACTATCCTTTTCTTTGTTAACTGTTATTCTCTCTCCCATCCCCAAAAATTTTGTATCCATTTATTAAGTTGTTAGCTATTAAGTGTCTTTAATTTCCTTGATCCCAATATCCTGTGTCAAAATTTAACAGAATCAATATGTGATCAATATGTGCCACTTCCTGGTTTCTTTGAGCAACAGGATGCAAGATAATGGGGTTCTGAGAAAAAAAGTTTTGGATTGACTGCCGTTTCTATTGGAACTAACATTTTTATTTCTTTGATGTACTCACTATATCTACAAGGTGTTCTACTTAAGTTTTTTGGTGGTTATAGCCAGAGCTTGGATCAATGAATGTCAAGACCCTAGAAGAAGAACATCAAGCTCTTTTAGCTGACCGAGCTGGAGAAACTGAGTATTTGCATTCTCTGCAGCAGCAATTTGAGAAACTGAAGGTTGATTTATTTGTCAGCATCTTCCATTTTTAGTTTTTTGGGCGATAAACTGTATTCGTTTGTTTATGTATACTGATTAAGCCTTCAGACTTGCTTTGGCGACTATGCCCACTCTTGATTCTCAAGATTCATGGGCCATCACGACACGGCGCAGGCCGTCAAAAAGGAAAGCATGGGCCGTCCAAAACAACATAATTCTGACAATTAAAGTCAGAGTTAACAATCTTGGCCTGAGATTTTTGTTTGCAGTGACATAACTAATGGAAATTGCATGACATAGCTGAGTTGGATTACTTAGTTCCTGTGAAGTATGGATACAGATATGGATGCGAAACTCTACCAATTCTGCAATACAGAAGAACCTTAAAATATAGGATAGTGGTATGGCTTTGATACGTTCGGCAAAAATATAGTTCCCTAACATTTAATTCTGTATTACTCAAAAAAAAGATTGGTTAGAAATCAATGTTTGAGAACTTGTTATTAGTTGGGAATTTTGCTGTATAATTCAGTAGGTCATGTACAATTCTCCTTTCCGCTATCAAGTCTCATTTCACTATCATGCCTGAACTGTTTGTACTGACTGATATATGACATAGATCAACTTTAACTGTCATTACATGAAAGTACGAACTCTCAAGGTAAACTGTTTAAATTGCCATTTGAAGCATGGATACGGGTACAGTTAAAAAAACAGTATCGATAGGAATATGGAGTACATCTGTGACTCAATAAGGTATGCGGGTATTTGGAGGAAAGTATGATACTAAATCGGTCCACAGTTAATGTCTTCTCCAAGGACAAGGTGGTGGAAAACTATTGTTGTGTTTACTTCTAATGTTATTTAAGATGATCTCAATTGCATAGCTGTTCTGGGACGTGGCCTAGAGTATCCAAAAAGTATGCTATATTAGCCATAATGAGGTTAATTTTCAAATCACCATAAGATATGTAGTATTTGATGCACATCCTGATGTATATGCTCAGTACCGGTCGTTCATGTGGACATGGCAACCTTGTGGTAGTATCCATGCTTTGTTCATTTTGTCACTGCATTTTTCGTTCATAATCAAATAGAATTATACCTGCTGCTATTTTTATTTTCCGAATCTCCTAAGGAATTCAGGATTGCCTCCATTTTTTTTTTTGCAGGGAATTTCTCAGGTCGTTAAATGTTGTTGTGGAGAGGAATACAAGGTAGAAGTTGCTCTCTGTACATAGGCATCACAGGGCATGCAGTCAACTCTTTGTCACTAAGAGGCTACTAAAGTACTCAACATCCTATGGACAGTAAAATTGATGCTTCAACATAGTTACTGATCAGGTAAATGTGTACACAAGGCCTGCTTCTTTAAACATAACTGCAAAATGAGTACAATTGAACTCCTGAGAAAAGAAAAATGTGGCAAGTTGGTTGTTTTCCTTGGAATTGTCGTGCAATGCAATTTTCCAATGCTGTATTGCTTTTCTGGTTCGTGAAATGTTTCACGTCCTTACATATGGTTTGATGATATGGTATGTCAAATTATAGGTTAGAACCCATAGGGGGTGCCCATTGATTTTGTTGTTGCAGAACTTAACCTTGTGACTTGTGAGTATGCCTAATATACCGTTCATGTCATTATACAAAAGTTGTCTGTACTATTAAGCAAAATTAAGATTTAATTTCTGTTCTATTTGTAATTGTTCAGTTGCTTCTGCATTATCCACGAAACCTCCTCCCAAAAGAAGTAATAAAGTGCAAGTAAAAATCACATAATCTGTAGAGCCTTTAAAGCTGCAGAGATATTGTGGAATTGATGATCCTCGACAAAGGCAATTCTTGGGCTATCTTGGGGGACTACATCGTCCCTTTTATAACTTTCTTCGCTGCGCAGAAGCATCTCACTGCCGTATTCAACAGAATTTCTTAGAACAACAGTCTTGTGAAGACCAACCAATAGGCCTTCATAATCTGTATCCCCTTTCTCCCCGACAAATACTACCATTTTGGAAAGATCAAGACCCCACCTAACAGATAGGTACCTGGATAAATGAACATAAGTGAGATCTTATCTCACACACACACACACACAGATGGATGGATATATTTTTACTAGTTTCCACTGTTGTGCAACTGAGTCATGCGCTTGTTGACTACACAACACAAACAAGAAGTGCATTACACACAGGCTTAAGTAAATTAGGAATAGTTCTTACCTTAGTGCTTGGCCTCTTGATGCTAATAATGGTACTACATTCAATCGTGTTGTGGCATGAGTGTAGACAAGACTGCATCGGAAGCCTCTCATCCGTAGCCTCTGGCGCAGTTCATCAATTTTTCGAGTCTGTCCAACCCCACATAATAGCAAGGATAAGTAGATGATACCATGTTTCTAAGATACTCTACGCTTTATGATCTCTCTAGCCTTTAATTCGATTTTCTTAATTTTTCAGCATGACGGGAAATTATTTGAAAATCTCACCTTGGCTCCTGGTTTAATGCTGTAGGAATAGCATCGAGAGCTAAATGCATCTGAATACTCTGCTATATCATCCCCATTTCCATCTCCTTCTCCTACCCTACCAAGCCTCATTATAATCGATCTAACATTCTCACCTGGCCACTTGTACCCAATATGGGCTTCATAGTCCATATCAGCTGAGGAATCTCGCCAGGGATAATACATTTCACTTCCACTGTTACAGACCAATGCATCAAAAGTTTCCAAACCCACATGGCAATTTCTAAATATTTCCTTTGTCTCATGTAAGGTTAAACCTGTTAGCAGTACAAATCCTACCTTGCCTGAACTTGAGACTGCAGCTTGCATCACATTTTTAGTGACTAATGGCAGGGTCTCAGTGCACAATCCATCCTTAGCGAAACAGTCGGTGGCTATTATAAATAGCTCCTTCCTTCTTCCTGGACCGTAACTAATGCTGGAATTGCCATGGGGGGAACCTAAGTGGGTCAGGGCCTCAATGAGTTTCCTTTGTCGGTTTGCTGCATCGATTTCTCCATGGGGCTTGAAGTCTGTATCAACTGAGAATTTCAAAGAAATGTCTTCCACATCCCTTAGGGAGTCGCTCATGGGTTCTTCAGGAGTAGGTATGATCTCAAGACGGGTTGTAGGATGTCGGTTCCTGCAATGCTTGACATGAGAAAGGTAGGTTCTACAGTGTTCTGGCCAAGAGTAACGGTGGATATACTTTAGCCCATTTTTGCGGCACTCGAGCCAGAGGTTTTTATCAGCTACAAGCTTTAGGAGGGCATCTGCTATGGCTTTGTGGTCATGTGGGTCGATGAGAAGCCCATTGTTGAGTGCCTGATTTAACAAGGAATTCCCGATTAGATTCTTTGGAAAACGTATTTTTGTGAGAAGCTTATTAATGTGCGACACCTTTTCCAAGTTAATGGGTAATCATGGGGGTAGAACCTCAGCCTATGGGTTCATGTACCCATTAAACTTCAAATTATTAGGTTGTGGCCCAAGAATTAGCCAGATTTGGTAGACTTGGCATTCTTAGCGACTGAACAAATGTAAATTCTCTCCGACTTTACCTTGATAATATCCACAGGCCCGCCATTTCTCGTGGCAACAACAGGCAAACCATAACCAGCAGCCTGCAAGAAATAAAGGTATATAAAACTGTGGTAGTTCCTTTGTGAGGAACTTCAAGCTCTAAATGCATTCTGCAGGTGAGTGAGTCAGGCAGTGACTAACCTCTATGAGTGTGAGACCAAATGGTTCAACAAGAGCTGGGTTGATGAAAACTCCCTTGAAGAGATAAATCCACCAGAGAAGTGTTACTGTTAGCAGTATTATGGTGCAATTGAAAGGGTAACTTGAATAGTTAGTGACTTGTTAAATGTTGGTCTAGGCTAATGAATTGCAGACCTGACATTATCATGGATCATCCCATCTGGGATATCTATGTCAAGGTCCGTATGAGTACAAACGGTCCACCTTTCATTAGAACCTAACTTGGTGATGACTTCAAAGGCTTTGTATAATATGTATAGAGGCAGATTAGGGAGCATATTTTACCTTCGTTTTAGCAGCTAGCTGATATATCTCAGGAACTTCAGACTGCTTGTGATGCTTGGGATATGCTACCATACCATACAAGTTGTACTTGTCAATGAGCTTCAGTACAGTTGTGAGAACAACTGAACTGCTATTAGACATCTCTTCAATGTCATCTCTGTTACCAAGTATTAAGGTCTGCAATAGTGATTTAGAATCATCCATGAATGGTGCTTAGACATATTATCTGTAGATAAAAGATGAATATTGTAGTGGAATGTAATTTTACCAAGTTGGCAAGTTCTTTGAGTGGTTGGCATTCGCCAAAAGCCTTGAGCAATGTGGTCACATTTTTCTTGGGGTCTGGACGAGACAATGCGAGGATCATAGGCTTGTGAGGGTTTGTGAAGAATTTTGTTATCTGAAAGAGTATAGCAGAAAGGTTAGAAGTTGTTATTCATAAATTTAGAAATGAAGATGTCATCTTTCACATTATCAGAATCATTCCCAATGGCTGATACTATATGCAAGTATGGAAAGAAAAGGGTGCCTGACCTCGGACCATATCAGAGGAATGTGCCTTTTATTTTGAGTCTTATTGGAGTCAATCAACAACTTTAGATCTCCATCACCTTCCAGTGAATCTTGTGGTGTGACATAGCTGAAGTCCATCCCTGGTGGTATAACCTGGTTTTGTGACTGATCAGGATAAAGAACTCATGCTTAGGTTATGAGAATATGAAAGAAAACGAGATTGTGCATACCACCATCCTTGGCATGTAGCGCCCAAGGCAACTTACACCACGCCTTCTCCTAACCCTAAGCTTCCTCTCCAATTTGATATCAAATCCATCGTACAAACCCCATTGCTCATCGATCTCTTGCCTCGTGCTAGTTACCACCATTTCAGCAGCATCCAACCCCATCTCTTCGGCTTCAATCCTCCTCATTATCTTGTACATTGAGTTTATGTCCTCCCTTGACAACCTCCCTTGTTTAAGTAATTGTTCAAACTTGTTCCGCCCCAAGGAGTGTCCTGTTAGCACCATTGGCACATTCAAGGCCCCAGACAGATGTGCTGCAACCTCTCCTGCATCAGCATAGTGACCATGAATCACATAAGGCCATGTCGCCTTTCCCCCATCAATTTGTTCCCCTAGAACCTTTGCCATGTTGACAATGTGACTTAGAGCCCCATCAACAAATTCAGGTATGTAAGGCCAAAGTGACTCTTTTTGAATGTACCTGTCGCCAGGGTGTTTTCAAAGTTAGATACACGTTTTGGGTATAATGGAGAGCTGGAGTGGGAAGAACTTGATGAGAAGGTTTTGTATTAGTTACATAAACTCCATAATAGTGATAAAAGTTATGTGTGGATTAAACTTAGGCCATGTTTGGAACTCATGGAATGGGAAGAGAAAGTAAGCGGGAGATGAATTTTTGGATAACTATTAAATTCTCACTTGGGTCTTTCAAAAGAACAAGAAATCAAAAGAGAACAGAATGGCTCCCTTTCCTTATTCTAAGAAAGAAAAAGAAAGCGAAAGAGAAAGAGAAGGCAGGAAAACTTAAGAGGTAAATAACGTTCTACTTATTCCAGGATTTTTCTTTGCACTAAAAAAGAAGGAACCAAACAAGGGAATGGTGGAAAATTATTAGTTTTATTTCCTCTCTATTTCTTTCCTTAGTTTCTGAAGACACCCTAGTAGATTAGAGAAATGAGTGTTAAGTATATGTGATTACTTATCGCGAGGTCCACATGGGATCCGAATGATGTAGGCACCACAACTACCAGTGCCGTCGGGTGGGCACGACAGCATTTCAATGGGCTCACCATAGCTACAGTCGACCTCTGACGAGGTGATTTGTCTTGTCAGAAGGTCTACACGATAGACACCTTTCATATTCGCTAGTGCTCGAGCAAGCTCTACGACGTACTTCACCTGGACATACATACAAATTGTAAGCAATGTGTAGAAAGAAATGCAAAATTAGGACAGTTATGGGTATGGTAATTATTAAGTGTAGCTCATTTGTGGGAATCAATGGAATAATTTTAAGGGCTCGGTCTTCGATAGCGACAGCAATAGCAATAGCGTTTGAATGTTGTCATACTGTTACCGTGTTACTACCTGACCACCAGTATCTGAATCTCTCCCGAGTTCCATATTTTCTCCACGCACCAACCCATGCAAACTACATAAAAGGATAAGCATGATATCAAACTCAGAGCCACTCTATTGCAATCACCATCACTGCATATACTTATTTGGTGAATCATGCTTTGTTTCCTTTTATTTGGTCAATTACAGAAATATTCGTTTTTTGTTTGGAGAATATAATTTCATTCTTCACTATCCTTAACAGAACAAAGAATCGAAAATAGCAGAAGGAAATTCGCGTCATTGACTCATTGATGAAATTAGAAACGGCATAACTGTAGTGTACAATTGCATGTACACACTTATTGTTGTGAATAGTTCCACAGCATAATGAACATTTCTTCAATTATAGACCATTCATCATCCTAAGGAATTTGTTTACAGATTATAGGCTGCTTAGAAATAAGTGAATTATTTTGATACTTCGAACTGCAGAGGAGGTACGTAGTGATAGAACTGCAGAGAAACTGTTGTAAGACAACTAGGAAAATGCCGGTGCCATGAGTCAAACAGTCAAACTCGCTATGCACTTAATTTCCACATCTTTTGCGTGTTTCTTTGTCTCCTATAGTTTGACCATTCATTCTAGTTCCATGTTCTGGGCGACCGATTTGTTTATTATATGACACGATTGTATTAATTCTTATTTCTTATGTTAGCTTGTATTTGGACTGTAAATAAACCTACATAACATGATACGCGCAGTACCTGATCAGGACAATATATAGGTGTCTAGGTTTGTCGTCATCAGACCATATTTGCATGTCCGAGTTGATTCTTGAAATGTTGTCCGGTGGAGACTCAGCCTGATTAGCATCGCTCTTCTCCTTCTCACCTTCAGAAAGCTCAGAAAGGTCTTCTGCGGCATCATTACGACCTCTTTCAATCTCAATTCTTCGTTTCATAAGTCTTTGTGCATCATCCCAAGCAATCTGCAAAGACGGTATATGAGTTTTCTTTTGTCATGATTCATGCCTTAAAAACCTACTACCTTAATTGCTTGTGCTTTTTTTTTTTGTTTGTTTGTGTGTTATTATATCTAGTTTGCTGGTTTATAACATCAGTGAAACCCAATTTTAGCATTTTGTTTGTTTTGGTGGCTAAGCTGCCTATTGATAGTGATCATCAAGCAAGGATGGAGCTAGAGGGAGGTGACAACATTTTAAAAAAACCCTACTTTTACGTTGGGAAAAAAATTTATCAACAAAAAAAAAATAGATTGTGTATATACGCAAAAATTCAGCTCCGTCTCTGTCATCAAGTATTGAAACTTCCACAACCATTTTACTCTTTCATTTTGTAACTGGAATAGCTTTTCTTGTGATTCTGTGGTCAACTCCCTGGGAAAGGTTTAGGGATCTCGAAAAGCAAAGGAAAGAAAATGTAGGCCTTTTTGTTTAGGGTTTTGGCACTTTCAGAGTTTAGGTACTTTCATTGGATTTTAGTGTTTTCATTAATTAGAGACCTTATGAGAATTATTTTCTATTTTTTAGACCTAGAGGTAAAAAGCCCTTGTTTTTGTTGTAGGCAGAAGCATCTTTTACGTTTCAAAATCTACAATTCTATTTAATAAACTAAAATGACAACATTAATGACTACATACATAAACCTACTAAAAGAATTTCATTTGTCATCAATCAAATACGGAGTACTATTTAGTCTCTCCCTTTTAGTTTTAAGAATAATAAATTAGTCCCTCCCTTTCGGGTTTTGATGGAGCGGTCGGTGTTGGCTCTTGCCATGGCTGTCGTTGGGCAGCCCGGTTCTCGCTTAACGGCTTGGTGCAGCTTCCACGGCAGTTTGGGTTTGCTGGTTTCGGTTTTCATCGTTGGTGGCCATGGTGGCTTGGTGAATGTCGGTGGTGAATTCTAGCGGTGGTGGTTGCGCTGTCGGTGGAGGTGGCTCTTGGGTTAGGTTTAGGATATTCTTTTGGGTTGGGCTTTCATTATTGTATTTAGGCTTTTAGGCCTTTTGGGCTTAACGGCTTGGTGCAGCTTCCACGGCAGTTTGGGTTTGCTGGTTTCGGTTTTCTTCACCGTTGGTGGCCATGGTGGCTTGGTGGATGTCGGTGGTGAATTCTAGTGGTGGTGGTTGCGCTATCGGTGGAGGTGGCTCTTGGGTTAGGTTTAGGATTTTCTTTTGGGTTAGGCTTTCATTATTGTATTCAGGCTTTTAGGCCTTTTGGGCTTAACGGCTTGGTGCAGCTTCCACGGCAGTTTGGGTTTGCTGGTTTCGGTTTTCTTCACCGTTGGTCCGTTGGTGGCCATGGTGGCTTGGTGGATGTCGGTGGTGAATTCTAGCGGTGGTGGTTGCGCTATCGGTGGAGGTGGCTCTTGGGTTAGGTTTAGGATATTCTTTTAGGTTGGGCTTTCATTATTGTATTTAGGCTTTTAGGCTTTTTGGGTTTTTTGTGCTGTTTATTGTATATCTGGGCTTATTTAGCCCTCAAGTGTTGCATTGGGCTCGTCCTTTTGCTTTGGTTCCAACTTTGGGAACTTTTGGTTGGATACTTTTTCACTCCCCTAATAAAATGTTATTTTGCCGTTAAAAAATAAGGAATAAAAAGTTCAATTTTTTTTTTCGTTCTCCGATTAAACTAGAACAACTCAGCCTAGAAATTGTTCGACATAAATTACGAGTGAAAAATACACAAGTATTAGACATGGAATCGAACATATGCCAAACTGCTTTATAAAAAGTACGGAGTAACATTATCGCTATCAGTGATATCCCTCGTGTTTTTGTGTGGATTGATGGGCTACACAAATTTAAATTAAGGCTATGTTTGGATGCCGGTAATCTTTGGTAGGAATACTAATTTGATTTCCTCAATATCAGAGGAATCTTATTTCGATATTTGGATTAATTCAGTATTCTTATTCGAGAATCAGTTGTTTTAGAAATTTACTAAGTTCAAACGTCTCCCTTTTATGGATTGAGCCATGAATCTAGGATTACTCGAGGGATGGGAGAAATCAACTTCTTAATTTGAGAATGTGATTCCTAGCTAAATGTGTTATTAAGAGTCACATTCTTATTTTAGTCCATTCCAAATGTAGGAATAAACGAAATATGGCATCACATTCTAATCCTCCTCAAGATTAATGCCATCCAAAATGAGCTAATGAATATGAAATCGACCTGTAAAGCCGTCCGGTACACGTGATTCTATTCCAATATACCCTTATATGCACAAACACACAGGGGGTGAGAGAGATAGAGACCTGCTTCTTTTTACGGGCGAGATGCCAAATACGCCAGCACATATTCTCAAGTCTGTTGCTGCGTTCACGAGTATTCCTTGTTGCTATTACCTGTCACATTCAATTGTGTACACCATCAACTCACGTTACTTACCCAAAAAAACGAAAAACAAAATTAAACACCGTCACATGTTTTTTTTCCCCTTTATGACGGAGGAACTGTCCTACAATTAGATCAGTATATGGGCCCGACAGTGTAACCTAAACCTCCGGGAGAGCTAGCGCGACCATACCAGTCACGGCCCTCCCCATTTACTTTAGGATACTCATTCGATAGAGAATCGAATCTCAAACCTTGAGAAGTATTCCCAAAGCTTGAGCATCCGCCCGAACCATTGGGGCAACCCCTAGCTGTCACATGTTATTTCCCACTTTCATTTCTTTTTGCATAGTAATCGAAGCTTGTATATTTGTACTAGTAATAGATTTATTGTTTTGGATTGAAAAGTCCCTTTTTCTATGGTGAAAACAGAGATGTTCGGACTAGTTAGCGCGGCCTCTGCTATAATTGAAAATTTAAAAGTTGATGTGGTTGCGCATATTTATACGTATATAAGTGTGCAGATACTAACAATACATATAAATTTTTTTTTTGAAGGAGGTCCAAGAACACGGGCCGATGGTATATATAAAAAGTTCAGAGTTTTTTTCGAAAACATCTCGTCTTAAGTTAAGTTTTTTTTCTTTTGATCATGTTTTTTTATAGTACTTTTTAAATTTATCTCGTTAAGACAAATGATAATCCAAAATCGTAAATTTAATAAAAATTGAGAAAAAAACGACAAAAAACAAAACATTCGTTTAATTTATGAGAAACACCCCTTAAACGTTTTTTCCTTTTCGTTTTTGAAGTACGAATTTGGTGTATATCATTGAATTCTTTCTTTTACTTGTTCTTCTCACTATCTCACTACGAATTAGTTTCCCACAGGAATTAGTCTTTTTTTTTTTTTTTTTCCCAGTAGAGTGATAAAGGAATTCAGCTCAAAAGAGTTTGCAAAAATTCAACCCAACTGGATTGGCAACAACTCAATCAAAAAGTTCGATTTTGTTCTAATTATATATAAACCCAAGAATTAGAATTTTTATCAAATGCTTTCCGCTACTCGATAACTCGAATGAGATAAATTTTTGCATGGTCTTCTAACAAATGATTTTATACAAAGTAACAAAGAATAGTGGTACTTCTGATTACCGAATCGGAACCTGCAACATGACATATATCTCACCGGATGTGGGTAAAGTTATTCTCATCGAAGGCGAAGGACGTGAACAAAATTGTTCTCCCTTAAGCATCAATTTTGGCATATTAATATGCATATATTAATGGTGCCTCTCTTTTCCAGTAGGTCAAGTAATTAACTTTATGAAATTCTCAGCTTATATATTCGAGGATCCACTTTGAGGTGGATGCAACTTTTTTCTATTTGAATATGGTTAATTTTTCTATTTGAATATGGTTAATTTTTCTATTTGAATCTGGTTAAAGTGTTACCCGCAAGGCTCCAACGGATCGCTTTTACTTAGAAATTGCCTACTTTGGTTTGTGCTGCTTGTTTTTATGTTATTTGTAAACTTTATGATGTAATTTGTACGCCAAAATTGTTTTTGTTAATACCAAAACTCTAGTGTATAATTAAGAGTCTTGTATCTTATATATGCTACTCCGTACAAGTTTTTTTTTTTTTTTTTTTACAGACTTTGACATTAACGAAAAAAGTTTCGATATTAACATTTCTCTCTGTATCAAACTCTTTGTATGAAGTTCTTCATGAGAAGAAAAAAACAAAACAAAAAACAAAACAAAATCAGAGGGTTGATTGAGAAGGAGATTTTACAAGCATGTTAACCCTGGTATCTCTTTGGTATAATTAACTTGGTTTCAACACCCCCAAGCCAACTGATCAGGTAGCCTGAAGCTCTTTTTTCTCTGTCTTTTGTTTTTTAAATCTTACTAAGTATAGAGGAGAGGAAGACCAACGTGTGATAATCCTCTCTTTTTTCTTCTACCTATTGCACAGCCGGAGAAGAGGGGGGATTTTCTTTCGTGGTGCGAGGTGTTCCGAGCCAGCTTGCGCGCACCTTGAACTAATTCTTACAGCCTCTCTCACAACTGTTTTATAACCTTACACGTGGGGATAAGGTAGTCCCAAGAGTTGTTCACAAGAAGAATTGAACCTGAAACCTCAGGAGGGACCAAACCCCTAAGTCCCATACCAAAACTACTTGGCCTACCCTTTGTTGACAAGATCAAGGAAAGATTACAAAAATGTGACCACTTTTCTACCATTTTTTCCAAAACCAATTGGTGTTAGGGAGAGTTTCAATTAAGTCTTTTATGACATTCAAGATCGCACCCGCAAGTTTGTTTTTAGAACGATCATAAAGTGACACTGTGTAACTAATACATGGGTTACACTTTCAGCCCAACAATCTCTTGCTCACGATGACGCTCCTGCGACTCAAATCCATGATTGCCTGGCTCTGATACTACTTGTCGGACCGCTTTTTCACCATCTCTCCTAATTAAACTAATTGGTATTAGGGAGTGCTTAAATTTGAATCTTTTATAACATTCGACATCACACCCGAAAGTCTGGTTTAAGAGCGATCACAGGGGTGACATTGTGCAACTAAATTTATGGGGGCACTCCGGGCCCAATAGCTCATGACCGTAATACCTCTTTGTTAACCTGGGTAATTAACACCTGCAAAGCCAACGTACTCAAATAGCACAAAGCTCTTTATTGATTTTTTTTTAAAAAATTTTTGCAAATGGAAAATATACAATTCAATATCAATAATATTGGCTGCAACTAAATATAATTAATTTAGTTAAAAACATAGGGGAGTATATATGTACGTACGTACCTTAATCCATGTCCTGTGGAGGTCAGACTCATCAAAGGAATTAACAACTTCTTCGACAAAGTACTTAATGGGACTGATGAGCTTCTGAGGATCATTCACTGCCTTATCTTTGTGATCTTCATCACCAATACTAGTACTATCGAATCCTTGATCAATTTTCAGTTTTGTCTCTTCAATCCTTTCTGTTATATTATTACCACTAATTATATTCTTCACCCCAAAGATATTGCTGCTGCTGCTTTTGCTACTATTATTTCCGACGTCCAAAATCGCCTCCAAATACCCATTTATCCACTCGTTCCCTGCAGCCATCTCTCTCCCTTCCCACCCCGTTCTTTTCAACAGCTAATTTTGATATTCACTTATATGAAGTGTACTCAAAGATAATAATATCACGCCAACACACAGAGAAAGAGAGAGCGCCCTTAATTCCTTTTTATGGATCGATTTTTTTATAAACGATTTCCCAGAACTAGAACAATATTGAGAGAGAGAGAGAGAGAGAGAGAGAGAGAGAGAGAGAGAGAGAGAGAGAGAGAGAATGGTTTCGGGGATTTGCAGTTCGTAACCGAGTTGACAAAAGGCTAAGTTGGCCACCTTTTAAAGGCCAAGATTTACAGTTTAGAAATTGGAATAAAATGAAATATATTCGAAACTAATTTGTAACTAGAATTGTGGATGGGGGGTACCGGGTACTGGTAGCTTTTGGTTGGTTGTCTTTTCTTTTCTTCGTGGGGGTATATCAGCCAGGCATATGCTTATTCTTCTAGTATTGTTCTCTCCACAGTCCACACACAATAAGTTAACCCTTACACTTTTTCCATTTTTCTTCCATTGAGGCAAAAAGAGAGTACTTTGGCGGTCGCTTTATGCCTCTAAAATTTCGCCAAGAACAATGGCTCCGAGTCGGGTACAAATTATATATATAGATCATTATACTGTGAAATTTGGCCTTTTAAGTATGTTAAAATTAATCTCTCATTGGTTTACTGCTGAAATTAAGCAGCTGACTCATAGGAAGAATTTGAAGAAGCAACTGGTGGAGTTGTTTGTGGATGCCTTTCAGTTCTTAACCTTTTTCCTTGTATTCAGTATATATTTTCGCTGGATGTAAGCTTATCTTTGCCTTATATTTGCTTCATGTAAGTCATGTAACTTATATGTGGCATGGTCCTCTGTCTCGAACTACCATTTGTGGAGTTTTAATAAAATTTTGTTGTCGATTAAAAAAATTGGTGAGTGGTTTGAATTTTGACGGAACAATTTTTTCCATGCACCTATAGTCTTTTTACGTAACAGAATTGTTTTTACCATGTACCTCGAGTCTCTTACGTATTTTGTAGTTACAGTTTGTATTATCAAATATCAATTAAACTGTTCGCTGGAAATTCGCCTTTTGGATTTTATTTTTCCCCTAACATGTCCTGGTTCTAAATGTTCCAACTCATCATTTGAATGTGTTTGCACGAAATTTCGAAAAACAAAAATAGTCTCAAACCTTCAATTCTAAATGTTGGAATTGAGTTGCATGTTAATGAATGAGCATAGGGGAAGAATTTGCAGGGATAGAGATAGAGATCCAACCTGAACAATACACAGACTGGTTTGCTCAGCATCTTCAAAATTACAGAGATGCACTAGGGTTCCGATCTACACTGCAATGAAATCAGAGGGAGGTTCCAAATTCACGATAAAAGCCATGTTGTTGAGCATTACTTGCCGAAGATTTTAGAAAGAGAAAAAGAAGATAAACGTATCCTCCTAGCTAGTCGGTTTAAGGCCAAAAGAGAAAAAATGCAATTTGCATGGTGAATGTTTCAGAAAAGAAGATGATAAATCTGTATTCTATACCAATAAAAAGTAAACTATAGAAGGTATATATATATATGTTTAACCTGTAGAAGGCTTTTGGACAAATACGACTTAATTTATTAATTTTGTACTATTTTCCATTCCTCTATTGGTATTTGATTTGTTAAGTTTTTCAATCAAATCGCCTTTTAAACATTTTAGATGCTAACAAATAGTGTGATTAACCATGCGTATATCACATGTAACAACTCAAGAGTATTTTTTACGTTTTTCATTGATCAATTAAATTCCCAAAAAATATTGAGGCTGAATGGTGGTATGTCGGTTTATAAAATTATAATCAATTACAAATAAATCAACAGAAATAAAGTATATATTTTATAATCAACGGAGTACTATTATTTTGTAGTTAATTTTATCACTAAATGTTTTTTTTTTTTCCTCCAAAATATATAGTACCTCATCTTTCGAGCTTGCTTTGAGCACCAAATAAACTATTCTTGCTAAAGAAAAACTGAAAAGATCCATATATATGTAGCCTATTTTTGGGCTAGCTGATCGATCACTACCGAATTACTAGTAGATGTGAACACTCTTTTGAGCGCCACTAATTTTACTTCCAATTCCAGTAAAGTATCTGAGATATAATTGGAGGTGGAATATTGTGCCACAAATATGCCACCAGAAAAAAATGATAATGAAA